>JADBJO010001212.1:20000-97500 GCA_016801955.1 Conus betulinus | reverse complement strand
GTAATTTATAGACACTGATTTTCATCCCTCACTTCCAGACCTTACCGAAACTAACACCATTACAATACTTTAGAGGAAAGATAAAACACGTTTTGTTTTTCAATAATACATTGAACTGATTTGACCACGTTTCCTCAGTCGCATGTAAATATACATATTCTCTCTTCTATCCATTCTCCTCATCCACCTCTCGACTCACACATTCAGTAACGACAACTTCCTACAGTCACCATATGTCTCGTCAAATCTTGTCAATAACGAGATCAATCAAGGGAAAAATCAAATATTTTAGGCCTTCACCAATAAACTGCAATCTCATAACCACCTGTAGGAAAACCCAACTACATTAGTACTAATTTTCAGGCCGGCAAACCTATAGAGACTGAAAGGAAATCCTCACTCACCTGACTGACAACAAAACGCGGGTGAGTAGCTGTCAGGTAAACAGGTCAACAGGTGAACAGGCAAACTTCACCTTCTCAAATCTATCCCCACAATTTGGGACCGACAAAAATGGTCCGTCACAGATATCTTTTGACCTCCCTTGCATCCTTGAAGGGATCCTCAAGCATAGGCTTGAAGATTTTCCCCTACGTGTTATACTGTTCATATAATGATTTTAGTTTTTCAGCAACATATTTCCTTCACACACTTTCTTTTTGTTTTTATTTCATACCCTTCACTGGCTGCCTCGGGGGTGCTGTTTTTCGTTTTTCTTTCTTTTCTTTTTTAACCCTTGGTGGCGAGAACACCATAGAATATAGACTGTGGTGTGTCTTCATTTGATGCCAAGAGAGCGCAGACACACAATTTGTGGTATTTTCCTGATGAGTCTGATCCAGCGGACGGAAGGCAGAGCTGACCACTCAGACTATTCGACGTCTTTTTGACCCCCCTTGCATTCGTGAACGGGTCCTGAAACAAAGGCTGAAAAATGTTCCCCTACATTATATACTTTTAATATAATGCTTTTAATTTTTCAGCAATGATTTTCTTACTACACCTTCGTTTCGTTTTACTTTTCTACTGGCTGCTTTGGCTTGCTTATTTTTAACCTTTGGTGGTGAAAACACCACTGAACTCTAGACTGTAGTGTATGTCCATTTGATGCCAACGGGACACAGATACAATCAGCCGCGTCTCCCTTATGAGTCCGATTTAGCGGATGAAAGGCCAAGGAGCAGGCAATATGAATTGAGCTGTGTTCAGGAACGATTACGATAGTTCGCATTATGTTGCTAGAGAAGGGTTTTTAACATTTATAATTCATTTGTTTGTAAAGCGAAGAAGATTACGTGTGACCAGACCCACGTTCTTGCAAATCAGTATGACCTTCTTCAGTCAGGACGAAGATATCGATCGGTTAAATGCAGAAGTGTCAGATTTAAACAAAGTTTTATTCCCCTGTCCATTGATTTCATGAACCGAGAAGATGTTTAATTGAAATCCAAATTCCTCTATATGAATGTATGTCATATGTGAGAAAATGGGTAATGTGGCTAAATTATTGTTTTATTTGCTGTGAATGTGTGTGACCACAAATTAATTTCTCAAATTGAGATAATAAAGTTTACTTGACTTGACTTGACTTGATTTCGTGATTTTGTATTCTCATTTCTCTCTAAACCCCCCCCCCCCCCCCCCCCCCCCCCCTTTTTTTCTTTCATTTAATTTTTTTTTTTAAGTCGTGAATGTAAAGACGGAAGAATTGTTAGTCTGAATTTGTTTCCCTCCCCCTACTACTAAATTGTTCAGAGTATATATATATATATATATATATATATATATATATATATATCCACCACTACTAAATTTTCCAACATGTCATTGTTTAGTCAATCAGAGGGAGACTGCATCTCTTAGGAGATCCAAGTAAAGGTTCTTGCTGTCAGCACTTGCGTAACATACAATGCTTGGGTGATTATTAAACAGTAAAGCTGACCACTCTGACTGTTGGCAACTTTTGATCTCCCAAGCATATGCTCAAAGACACTGTTTACTTAACGCTTTTTTGTTGTTGTTTTTCAGCAACATATTTCCCTAGCACACTTCCTTTTCGTTTTCCTTTTTATCCTTCGTTGGCTGCTTTGGAGTGCTGTTGGATTTCGTTTTTTACCCTTGGTGGTGATAATACCACAGAATTTTAGACTGTGGGAGGGGAGGGAGCACAGCCAAACACAGCAGTGTCTCCCTGACGAGTCTGATCCAGTGAACGAAAGGCCTGAGAGAAGGTAATATGAATGGTTTTGTCTTCACGATGGATTACAATGGTTCGCCTATACTAATAGTGGAGAATGGTATATTTATCACATACATGTCTCTGTTTTTTTTTCCCCTCTTTTTTGTTTGAAATCTTTGCAGAGTGATAAATATTATGATGGAAGAATAGTAAACGTGTATTTGTTTTTTTACCCACTAATATGTATTGTATTTTTAACATCTGACACATGTGCGAATATATAGATATCATGGTATTATACAACTATTATGGTATGAATCGAAGCGAGGGGTTTAAAACTAAATATTTACCTTCACATAAATACGCAGACAACACAGTCAATCTGACCAATTCTTTAAGGTTAATTCTCATCAAAAGTGTTATCCACACCCCTGTCTTAGTCAATGTACAAAAGCGAAATATGCAAAATTAGAACAGAAGATTACAAACAGATTAACCAATTGGTTATTTTGTTGAATAAAAAGACCATGAAAATACGGCTACAGACTGATAACATCATGCTGCCCGGTCCACAATACTCATCAGCAGAACAAAAAATTATAGTTGACGGCATGCACGCAAAAACACACGCATGTAGGCATGACTCAGCTGCAAGGAATGAGAAAACAATTTCAGAGAGAAACCGCTTTGAAAGAATGAAATCGTGTCTTGGAAAGACTTCCAATCGATTAACGAAAATAACAATAAACAATGAACAATGTGGTGCAGCTTCTCTCTCTCTCTCTCTCTCTCTCTCTCTCTCTCTCTCTCTCTCTCTCTCTCTCTCTCTCTCTCTACACACAACACACACACACACACACACACACACACACACACACACGCTCGCGCGCACACACACATTATTCCTCTCTCTCTCTCTCTCTCTCTCCTGTTTGTACTTGTATATGTGAGTGTGTTCGCGCGCATGCGCGCGCATATGTGTGTGTGCGTGTGTGTAGGCGTGCTTGTGTGTGTGTGTGTGTGTGTGTGTGTGTGTGTGTGTGTGTGTGTGTGTGTGTGTGTGTGTGTTCGTTCGTTTCAATGTAACGTCTATTCAGGGAAATAGCGTGTGTATGCATGCACGCGTGTGTGTGTGTGTGTGTGTGTGTGTGTGTGTGTGTGTGTGTGTGTGTGTGTGTGTGTGTGCAAGCGTGCGTTAGTTAGTTAGTTCTTTAGTTTAACGTCTATTTACTATAAGTGTTATTAGACAAAAAAAACAAACAAACACAAACAAACAAAACAAACATATGATTGTGTGTGTGTGTGTGTGTGTGTGTGTGTGTGTGTGTGTGTGTGTGTGTGTGTGTGCAAGAGAGAGACAGGACTGTGTTAGGGACAAAAGGGGGAGGTTGGGATGGGTAGTAAGACAGGTAGATATTTACTTATTCTGGCCGTTTATCTAGCCTTTAGTGTATGTTGATCGGGGGAATTAAAGTATATGAAATGAAACAAATTTAGTACAATTGGAGCATAATGCAGGAAGAGGGGTGGGGGAGGAGAAAGTTTGCGGGTGGGGATGGGGGGCATCAGGGTGGAAGGAGAGGACGGAATAGAGGAGGGGAGTGGGAGGGTGGGGGTGGTGGTATAACCATATATATCATATAATCGTAACTCTTTTATATCAATATCGCACAACACAACAATGTTAGTTTAAAGTATATCAGAGATAGATACCAAGTGGGCCGGAATTAAAAGTTTCAGAGAACACGGAAAGTAATGAGTGATTATTTAAAATATTTTCAGTGGATAATGGTGCACTGGCTGACAACTGATCTGCTAACTTTATCTTAGGATCAAAGTGCCTAACTCCTGGGCAGTGAAGAAGTAGGTGGTTTACAGTAATTTGTTTGCCTCATAAGCAATGTATATTTTTAGAATACTTTGTTCTAAAAGCATTTAATAGGAACCTATACATCAAACTAGTAACATGTCTGGAATGCATTACAGATAAATTGTTTAAAAAGGATTTTGGATTCGCTGCATTCTTTGCTTGTACACAGTGCTGGTAATACTGACTATGTGTTTTTTTGTGCAGTTCAGCAACCTGATTTTGAGACACTTTTTCTATGCGCTGGTTAAATTCATGCAGATCTAGTCGAGATGCTGTGATCCTTCTGTATTTTTTGCTGCCCCTTTAGCCGCATGATCTGCCCACTGGTTTGGGGTGATTCCGGAGTGAGAAGGAATCCAGCAAAAGTTAATACTGGTACCCTTTAAAGACAACTCATGAATAATATGTTTTATTTCAATTGTCATTTCTAGTTGTTTTTTTATGCCTCGGGATTTAATGGCTTGTAAATCAGACTTTGAGTCCACACAGAATAAGATTTTGCATGTATCCGTCGAAAGATCTACAATGTAATTTAATGCCATAAATATGGCTACAAGTTCAGCAGTAAAAATGGAATAATGTTTACCAATGTAGTATCGTTTTTCTGTTTTTAATGAGGGTATTACAAAAGCTGCACCAGTATTTCCATCATCAAGAACTGATCCATCAGTGTATATCTTTAGATGGTCTGTATATTTACTTTTCAAGTGGGAATCAACTAAACATTTTAATAGATTAGGGGAATGGTTTTTGGATAAATCTGTGTGATCAATGTCAAATATTGGTTGATTTTGTTCCCATTGTGGAAGTGGAGAAAAAGAAGGTTTAATTGCAACATTTTTCTCGTTCAGCTCTGTATTACATATAATATCTGAGGCAAATGTGTTAATGGACTTCAATGCTTATTGTTCTAGCTCTTTTTGCAAAGTCGGTTTCTGAATTAAGATTTTTTTCTCTTTGTGAAAATGTTTCATAAGCAGAAGTTTTAAGGATAAATTTCGCAGCTGAGGCTTTTCTTTGTTTCATCGAGAGGTAGAATACCTGCTTCTGTGTGTAAGTTCCTAAAATTGACGCGTGTATTGGTACACCCAGAGCAAGTTTGTAAGCTTTGGAATCTATGCTCTGCAGTTTCTTTAACAAGTGTGCTGGAGCGCTGAAAAAAAACCTCCTGGCCATATGTCAGCCGAGAACGTACAAGGGAGGTAGCGAGAGATATTAGTGCATTTTGTGTCCTGCCCCCAGTGGTGTTTGCTTATTATCTTCAAAAGGTTAAGACTTTTTCTAGCTTTGTTTGTTATGTAGTCGATGTGGTAATTCCACGAAAGTTTTGAAGTGAGGTAGACGCCAAGAAATTTGACAATTTGTGTATATTTTATGACTGCACAATTAATCGTGATTCAGGTAATTTATTAGGGTCATAGCCTGAATTAAACAGCATGATTTGTTTTTTTTTCCAATGATAATGTTAGTCCATTTTCTATCATAAAGTTGTTGATCTTATTAAGTTCACGTTGATACACTTTCTTTGTATAGTTCAAAGCCCTGACTGGAGTTTTACGTTTCATTGACACCTTCATCCACAAACAAATATCATCAGCAAATTGAGCTTAAGTGGTATCTTTGGACAAGTCTTTCGGAAGATCAGCTAAAAGGATGTTAAACAAAAACTGGAGAAATAACTGATCCCTGAGGCAGACCCATACTTAGCTGCCTGGGGTTTGAATATGAATTTCCAAGCTTTACCAGTATAAACCTATTAGATAGAAAGCTGGCAATGTAATTGTACGTGTTACCTGTTATGCCTATGTGTTTAAGTTTATAGAGAAGGCGAGTGTGCCAAACTTGATCGTATGCTTTTCGGACATCAAAAAATGTCGCTAGTATATTTTTTCGCCTTGCAAAATGCTGCTTTACCTGAGTTGTTAATTTAACGAGATGTTCAGTTGTAGATCTGCCTTTTCGAAAGCCAGCTTGGTTGACAGGTATTTTACATTTCGCAGTAATGAACTAGTCTATCTAAAACAATCTTTTCCATTAGTTTGCGTGTGTGGGATGTTAAGGCGATTGGACGATAGCTGTTTTTATCTGCTCTGGGATTTCCTTGTTTGTGTATTGGAATAATGATTGAGTGCTTCCAGACGAGAGGGATATTACCATCAGACCAGCATTTCTGTAGAAGAAAACGAAGAAATGTTATAACATTATCTGGCAAGTGTCCCAGCATTTCATTTGAGATTCCGTCTAAACCAACGGATGTTTTCTTCTTAAGACTTGAAATACATGCTTTTACTTCGTACAATGTTATATCAGCATTTCTATATGATTCATTTATATTATTTGTTTCTCTGTGTGTTCTATCTTTTTCTTGATTTTCTCTATAACTCCTGCCTTTCTCTGAGAGTCCAGTATTTCTAATATAATTGCAAACATTTCAGCAAATTCTTCTGCTTTTTCTAGATTTGTAGGTATATCTGAGTTGTCCAGTTTGATAGGACACTGTGGCAAGTTAATTCCATTCTTCATAGTTTTTAATTTTTCCCAGACTTTTTGCATATCCTTGTGATTTGATATTTCATTTATGCAAAAAATAGACCAATATTGCCTTTTTTACTTGTGCATTAACCATATTGGCTTGCTTTGTTTTTTTTTTTTTTTTTTTCATCTTTAATAGATTTGGGACATACTTATCTCTTAAATACATTCTAAATTTTTATATCTTTTCCTCCTTTGCTTCTTCACAAGCTTGATTCCAGCAAATATTACCCGAATGCTTGTGAGATCTTACTGACTTGCACTGCGGGTTAGATTCATTTGCATCATCATTTGTAAATAAAGTGTATAAGCTATTGACATCTTTGTTGTTTGCGTCATTAACTTAAAATGTGGAAAGTAAACTTGAAAATTTATCCCAATATGCAAGTCTATAGTTATACTTGGGTACTTGTCTTCGGTTGGATCTCTTGACTGAGATTTTTTAATATCAAAACAAGTGACAATAGGTAAATGATCACTATGTAGGTTGTCATAAAGTGTTTTCCAGCTGCAGACCAGTGCTAAATCTGGGGACACTAAAGTTAGATCGATGGCACTCGCTCTATGACTAGGATTATCAGGAATACGAGTTATTCGACCATCATTAAGTAAGGAGATAGAAGGAAACATCACCAATATTTTCAACGAAACGATTACTTGTAATTGATTGACAGTCCTTCTCCCAAAATGGTGAATGGGCATTGAAATCTCCTGCAATGAAGAATTTTTTACCTTGGTCCGTTTGAAGTGTTCGAATCCACTCTGTGTTTAAATCATTTGGACCCTGTGGTAGGTAAACAGATATGACAGTTAAGAGTGAAGAGTTCAACTGAACTGACGGCACAAGAATTAAGATCGAGAATATTATGTGGAATAGGGTTAAGGCATGAAATGTACTTTATCCCTTCATGAATATATATAGCTGTACTGATTTTCCCATTGGTATCTATCTTCTGATGTATGGGGGGAAAATAATAGTTTTTTTTATTTAGGTAACTTGTCTTTTTTAACGTTTAGAGACTGAAGAGCTAAAAGTTGGTATTCATGGTGCGCCAGGTGTTGCACGAGTGATCCAAATTCGTACTGATGGAGCGACAGTTCCACTGGAATACACTGAAGTTACTTTCCGCAGACATCAACTAAATCTTTCACAATCTGATAAGTTAACAGGAATAAAATAATAATAATGATAATGATAACGTCCTATTATCTAAAGGGGAAAAATTGCATGTACAGTCAAAAATTAGCCGACAAAAATCATAGCAGTTATTTGCGCGCAACGCAGTCTAAGGGCACAGAGGTAAGTGAATTCACAAGTGTGCAGACGTATGTGACAATTCTTAGAATATTGGCCAGTCTCCTAGGACGTCGAATGGGTTGAACCAGCTGCGGTCGGGGTAGGTGGACGTAGAAAGGGTCGGGCATAGCGGGCTGGCTTCCTGGGCGTTTCCCACAGAAGATCCCTGACGTGTCGCCCAACGTTCCCTGCCAGCAGACTGGTCCCCCTCTGTGACAGGTGGCAGTTGTCCTTGAGATAGTAAGGCCTTATGTTATGATGATCGACGAGCGTGATGTTGTTCACGTCGAACAGCTCGGAGTTAAGGATGGCATTAAATAA
The DNA here is from genome assembly GCA_016801955.1 of Conus betulinus. Lineage (NCBI taxonomy): Eukaryota > Metazoa > Mollusca > Gastropoda > Neogastropoda > Conidae > Conus > Conus betulinus. The sequence goes on along the minus strand of JADBJO010001212.1, from coordinate 89,301 downwards.
CTGCCGATTTACCTCCATCTTCAGGTTTTTCACAGTGGGAATTTTGTTGACGACGAATCTGTGTTAGGATTCTTTCTTGATGCGTCTTTAAGTGATTTAACGAAGGTGTTGCACAGCTTATTTGGCTCCGTTGTCTTCAAGTCGTTAATCCCACAGTGGATAACCACAGCATCAAGATGAGGTTCTTTTGTAGCTATCTCCTGCAAGTGATCTTCAGTTATTTTCAAAGTGTCGCTTCGTTGTTTTGGGAGGTTTAAAGTGATAAGATCGACCAAGGCGTGTTTCTTGTACTCCGTTCATAACAGAGTCATGAAAAATAAGTACATTCGGTAGATCAGAACTAGTATTCGATTTCTTTTTCAAATCTACAAGATGACGAGATTTGTACTTGACGTCATCTCTTGACGTGTCAGCCTTGAAGGTTTGGCGTCATTTGTCTTCGAAAGGCAAGGGCAGACACCTTTTTGTTACTCCCCCACCTTTCTTGATATTTTTGTTCTGCAGCAGACGTCTTCTGCTGTGCAGGATGACTCGCAACGCCTGACGACATCGACTTCCCGCCACTTCAGCGTAGGTGGGTCCAGCTGGAGGAGAGGGGTCTCTTTGAGTTTCCGTGGTCGTCATGGAAACTTTCGGCTTTGCGATGTTCTGAATCATGCCGTTTTGAACCTCCACTGCTTTTTTCCAGTGAGGATATTCAGCAGCAAAGATTTAAAATGACTTGCCCACAAGTCAGGCGTTGCGTCGGATGTTGCGCACAGCACAGGTGTTGAGATGACGCTGCTGCCCACTGACGCGTTCGAAGACGCCACTGTCGTTGGTGTAGGATCAGTGGACGGCTTCTCGCTTCATGGGTCGTATTGATGGCTCTCCGAACGATCGGACGTGTTTGCGTTCGAAGCTGACCCTCGATGGGAAGCCCGCGTTGTACGCGTGCACGCAGGAGTGCCGTTACTTCTGGATTTCATTCTTAGCCACTTGCAAAAAAATTTTTACCTCGCGAAAAAAAGTTAACTGCTGACAGTCTCCGCCATTTTGTGTGTGTGTGTGTGCCCACGTGTGTGTGCGTGTGTGTGTGTTGATGGACCGATAAGAGATTTGTTACGAGCAGTTAGCTATATATAGTGATTCATACTGAAATTCTTTACAATTAACATTAGCTCAAAGCAAGTATTAGAACATCAAGGAGTACAGGATATATATCTGGTATAACCAAAAATTAACAAAAGAAACAAGACCTGGTAAGTTCTGGAAAATACACGTGCCATCAAGTCGCAGGCAGTCAGGATTTTCCTTTTTGAAATATGCAGTGTAGAAAAGAAGATGCTGGGTGTGAAACTTTCAACTGCTCCGCAGATGCAATTTAAATTTTGCGAAATTTTGTACGGAAAGCGTTTAGCTTAAGCCTGTAAAACAGGGATTCAAGTTTTCGGTTATTTTTTTTCAAGTACGTTTTCCGTTGGCCAATTGATAGGTAATCTTTCCAATTTTAGCCGCATTGCTAGAAGAAAAAAAGTAGCTGACTGGGATTTGTCACAGCAGAGCAATTTGGAGTGAGGTAGATGTATTTTTAGTAAGAACCAAGTTTTGTGTAGGCTTCATAAACCTTTTCAATACACGTCTTTTTTAGAGACCATATCCTTCGTATAACACACAGAGGAATGTTGATTTCTATGGATTCATCGGACTTTGCTCCTTTTCTGGCAGCCCGGTCAGCCCACATCATTACCAGAAATCCCACAGTGAGACGGGATCCAGCAAAAATCAACTGTTGTACCTCTTGATATAAGAATACTGACAAGATGTTTATTTCTAAAATCACCTCACCTCGATTTTTACAGCAATAGATTCAAGGCCTTGTAGGACAGATTTAGAATCCACACAGAAAAGTGCTTTGTAGATAGTAAGTGGAGTATCAACAAGAAAAAGTTAAGCGCCATTAGAATTGCCACCAGCTCAGCCGTGAAGATAGAATACCCCTTCCGAGATGAAAAGATTTTTCAACTTTAAGGGTAGGAATAACAAAACCACTTCCAGCTTTTTCATTTAACAGTGATCCATCGGTGAAAACTTTAAGGTGATGTGAATAATTACTATCGATATGAGATTTGGCAAGAGAGGACAATATATTATTGTTAACATTCTTTTGTTCAGTATATTTATAATCAAAACATGCGGTGTGCAATTCCCAATTTGGAATCGGGGATACAGGAAAACGATCAGCAATATTCTTGGGATCAATCTCAGCGTCTTTCAATAATTTTGAGGAATATGTCATTATGGTTGTATTAGATTTATATAAATCTAGCTCGCTTCGGGAAATGGATATCTGATCGTAAAGCTAATTCATCTTTGCTTGAGTTCTGAACAGATGAGCTACGTAGGATGAATTAGCACAGGCCAAGTTTCTATGGTCGTCAAGGGGCAGAACTCCGGCTTCGTAATACGTTCCTGATGCACTGGCATGAAATGGGACACCTAGTGCGAGTCTAAAAGCCTTGCAGTCTATGCTTTGCAACTTTTTAAGTAAATAGTTTGGTGCGCTGAAGAACACTTCTTGTGCGTATGATAATTTTGATCTTACGAGAGATGTCGAAAGGTGTACTAAAGTTTGTGTATCTGCACCCCAATTTTGTTTACTGATTACTTAAGAAGATTAAGAGATTTGCTGGCATCGTTGATGACATATTCAATATGGTTGTTCCAAGTTAATTTAGAGGTAATATTTACTCCTAAAAATGTTATCTTGGTGACATAATTCAGTACATTGTTATCTACCTTAAAAGTAGGACTATTGCAAGTACTTCCACACCAGCATCAAATAACATCATGTGGGTTTTTTCTGCCGATAAACTAAGGCCGTTTTCAAACATAAATATTGCTATATTATCTAGGTCACGCTGTTATGTTGGTTTTTTTTTTTTAATAAAACTGAAAGATCCGACTGAAGTTTTCTTCTTTAAAAGTTACATTCATCCACATGCAAATTATCGTCAGCATATTGCACCAAGGAGCAGTTTTTAGATAAATGCTTTGGGAGATCGCATATCAGAATATTAAAAAGTAGCGGGAGCAATTACCGATCCCTGAGGGATGCCCATTTGTAAATATCTCTTGCTGGAATAAACATTTTGTATCTTTGTTTCCATACTTCTATTGGTCAGAAATGCTTTGATGTAGTTATATATACGACCAGAAAGACCAATGGTTTTCAGTTTATATAAAAGTCTCTCATGCCAACATGATCATACGCTGACATCAAAGAAAGTAGCGAGGATATTTTTTCTTCTCGCATAATTGTTGTTTTACATCAGTCGCCAATTTTACCAATGGTTGTTGTTGATATGCCTTTTCTAAAAGTCTGTATAGCCGGAATTATACCACGTTTTCTCACAGTGATATACAAGCCTACTTAAAACAGTTCTTTCCATTAACTTACACGTGTTGAGAGGTGAGGGCAATCAGACGGTAACTATTTAGTTGGATCTAGGTTTGCCATGCTTTTAAAATCAGTACGCCTAAATAATTCTTTCCACCAGAAGGGATACTTCCATCTTGCCAGCATTTTGTTATGATGTTATGTAGAAACGATTACAATATTTTTCTGGCAGGGATTTTAAGATCTTATTCGAAAATGTATCTTTTTTATTTTGTTTGTTTGTTGTTATGTTTGTTTGTTTTTGTAATGATATTTTCATTGCATTTCTTTATTCCTGTAGAGTGATGTCCGCATTTAGATAATGTCATTTTTTTTCTTCTGAATCAACAATACATTATCGTTATTCTTTGAATTTCCCCTCATAGCTTTATCAGAAAGGCTATTCGTGGAAACTATTCTTGCAATTATATCTGCGAAAGCTTCGGCTTTTTGAGCGGCAGTTGGAAATTGCTAATTTTCAAAGTAACTGGATAAATTGGAAGATTCACTCCCTGTTTCATTTCATGGACCTTTGTCCAAAACGTTTTTAACGTTGTGGTGATCTGAGACTTCGGTGAGACAAAAGGACGATCAGTGGTCCCGTTTAGCTTTTTCAAGGACTCTGCTGTCATATTCTTGGCCCATTTCCATAGTGACGTTTTTTCGGCTTATCTTTTAACACTTCTGCCTTGAGGGACTTCGGTGAGACAAAAACACGCACGTTGCAATATTCCCGTTTACCAAACAATTTTTTGAACCACGTGGAGAGGTGAGGGCAATCAGACGGTAACTTTTTATGTTGGATCTAGGTTTGCCATGCTTTTAAATCAGTACGCCTACAGATTCTTTCCAAACAGAAGGGATACTTCCATCTTGCCAGCATTTTGTTATGATGTTATGTAGAAACGATACAATATTTTCTGGCAGGTGTTTTAAGATCTTATCCGAAATTGTATCCAGACCAACTGATGTTTTTATTTTTGTTTGTTTGTTTGTTTGTTTGTTTGTTTTTTTGTAATGATATTATTGCATTTCTTAATTCCTGTAGAGTGATGTCCGCATTTAGATAATGGTCATTTTTTTTTCTTCTGAATCACAATACATATCGTTATTCTTTGAATTTTCCCCTCATAGCTTTATCAGAAAGGCTATTCGTGGAACTATTCTTTGCAATTATATCTGCGAAAGCTTCGGCTTTTTGAGCGGCAGTTGGAAATTGCTCATTTTCGAAAGTAACTGGATAAATTGGAAGATTCACTCCCTGTTTCATTTCATGGACCTTTGTCCAAACGTTTTTACGTTGTGGTGATCTGAGACTTCGGTGAGACAAAAGGACGATCAGTGGTCCCGTTTAGCTTTTTCAAGGACTCTGCTGCTCATATTCTTGGCCCATTTCATAGTGACGTTGTTTTTTTTTCGGCTTATCTTTAACACAGGTGCCTTTGTATTTTATTTTCTTTCATCAACAGCACGTTTGCAGGATTCCGTCCACCACACATTTCCACTATGAACTGATCTTCTTTTGTAATTAGTTTTTTGAATGGATTTGGTTGCAGCGTACAAGACCGATTCAGAAAAATGTGTGTACATAGTTTTAACATCCTGGTTTTCAAGAGTTGTTACATTAAAAGATATTAAAATAGATTTGAATTCTCCCAGTCAGCTCGTTTGTAATTATATTTTGGAACTTTATCAACTGTGTTGTCTTGTGCAACTGTAAAACCTCTGAGGGATATGGTAATATGGAGGTGGTCACTTCCCCACGTGTCTTTATCAACCTGCCAGGAACAGCTAAGAGCTAAAGATGCAGAGATTAAAGAAAGAGCAATTGCTGAGTGACGCCCGTGTGGGCGTGTGTGTGTGTGTGTGTGTGTGTGTGTGTGTGTGTGTGTGGCACTTCCTCCTCCCTGGGCACTGTTGTTGTTACTGCCTCACTCCTCCCTGGGCACTGTTGTTGTTTCTGCCTCACTCCTCCCTGGGCACTGTTGTTGTTTCTGCCTTCCTAATTCCCTGGGCACTTTTGTTTCTGCCTTCCTCCTCCCTGTACACTGTTGTTTTCTGTTTCTGCCTTCCTCCTCCCTGTACACTGTTGTTTTTCTGCCTTCCTCCTCCCTGTACACTGTTGTTGTTACTGTCTTCCTCCTCCCTGTACACTGTTGTTTGTTGCTGTCTTCTTCCTCCTCCCTGTACACTGTTGTTGTGTTGCTGTCTTCCTCCTCCCTGTACACTGTTGTTGTTGCTGTCTTCCTCCTCCCTGTACACTGTTGTTGTTGCTGTCTTCCTCCTCCCTGGGCACTGTTGTTGTGTCTGCCTTCTTCCTCCCTGGGCACTGTTGTTTCTGCCTTCCTTCTCCCTGTACACTGTTGCTTCTGCCTTCCTCTTCCCTGTACACTGTTGTTTCTGCCTTCCTCCTCCCTGTACATTGTTATTTCTGCCTTCTTCCTCCCTGTACACTGTTGTTGCTGCCTTCCTCCTCCTTGTACACTGTTGTGTTTTCTTTCTGCCTTCCTAATTCCCTGGGCACTTTTGTTTCTGCCTTCCTCCTCCCTGTACACTGTTGTTTCTGCCTTCCTCCTCCCTGTACACTGTTGTTTTTCTGCTTTCCTCCTCCCTGTACACTGTTCTTGTCACTGTCTTCCTCCTCCCTGTACACTGTCGTTGTTGCTGTCTTCCTCCTCCCTGTACACTGTTATTGTTGCTGTCTTCCTCCTCCCTGTACACTGTTGTTGTTGCTGTCTTCCTCCTCCCTGTACACTGTTGTTGTTGCTGTCTTCCTCCTCCCTGGGCACTGTTGTTGTGTCTGCCTTCTTCCTCCCTGGGCACTGTTGTTTCTGCCTTCCTTCTCCCTGTACACTGTTGCTTCTGCCTTCCCTCTTCCCTGTACACTGTTGTTTCTCTGCCTTCCTCCTCCCTGTACATTGTTATTTCTGCCTTCTTCCTCCCTGTACACTGTTGTTGCTGCCTTCCTCCTCCTTGTACACTGTTGTTGTTTCTGCCTTCCTAATTCCCTGGGCACTTTTGTTTCTGCCTTCCTCCTCCCTGTACACTGTTGTTTTCTGCCTTCCTCCTCCCTGTACACTGTTGTTTCTGCCTTCCTCCTCCCTGTACACTGTTCTTGTCACTGTCTTCCTCCTCCCTGTACACTGTTGTTGTTACGGTCTTCCTCCTCCCTGTACACTGTTGTTGTTGCTGTCTTCCTCCTCCCCTGTACACTGTTGTTGTTGCTGTCTTCCTCCTCCCTGTACACTGTTGTTGTTTGCTGTCTTCCTCCTCCCTGGGCACTGTTGTTGTGTGTCTGCCTTCTTCCTCCCTGCGCACTGTTGTTTCTTTCTGCCTTCCTTCTCCCTGTACACACTGTTGCTTCTGCCTTCCTCTTCCTCTTCCCTGTACACTGTTGTGTCTGCCTTCTCCTCCCTGTACACTATAGTTTTGCCTTCTTCCTCCCTGTACACTGTTGTTGCTGCCTTCCTCCTCCTTGTACACTGTGTTGTTTCTGCCTTCCTCCTCCCTGGGCACTGTTGTTGTTGCTGCTGCTTCCTTCCTCCCTTCCGGGAATTGTGGTTACTCCCTTCCTCCTCAATGGGCACAGATGTTGCTGTTGCTGTCTTTCTCCTCCCTGGGCACTGTTTGTTGTTGCTGTCTTCCTCCTCCTGGGCACTGTTGTTGTTGCTGTCTCTCCTCCTCCCTGGGCACTGTTGTTGTTGTCACTTTCTTTTTCTTTCCTTCTTCCTGGGCACTGTTGTTGCGGTCTTCCTCCTCCCTGGGCACTGTTTGTTGTTGCTGTCTTTCTCCTTCCTGGGCACTGTTGTTGTTGTCACTGTCTTCCTCCTCCCTGGGCACTGTTGTTGTTGCTGTCTTCCTCCTCCCTGGGCACTGTTGTTGTTGCTGTCTTCCTCCTCCCTGGGCACTGTTATTGTTGCTGTCTTCCTCCTCCCTGGGCACTGTTGTTATTGCTGCCTTCCTCCTCCCTGGGCACTGTTGTTGTCACTTCTTATTCCTCCCTGGGCACTGTTGTTGTTGTTGTCTTCCTTCTCCCTGGGCACTGTTGTTGTTGTGTTGTCTTCCTCCTCCCTGGGCACTGTTGTTGCTGCTGTCTTATTCCTCCCTGGGCACTGTTGTTGTTGTTGTTGTTGAGAGAGAAAGAGAGAGAGACAAGACAGACAGACAGACAGACAGACAGACAGACAGAGAGAGAGAGAGAGAGAGAGAGAGAGAGAGAGAGAGAGATTTGATATTTGCTCGTGCAGTGATGTAATCAGATGGACCAGATGAAGGTAACGTCGTCACCAGTGCAAGGTACTCTGACACTTTGTGTACTGAAAAAAAAAACAAACAACAAAAAAAAAAAAACCCACAAATACCAGTCACATGATCAGTGTTCCTGTCCGTACCAGATCCAGAATATCTGTGAATACTACAGCACAGGTCACTCGTTTTGAATGTTGCACAGTTTCGTCATTCATTTGCGAATACCCATCTCTAAAACTTGATTAATTGGCATATGGGGAAAAACATATCAATACCAGCCGGTTGGCGAAGCGTTGACACTGAGTGACAGGGGCTGCGACTTTAAAGTGAACTTTCACTGACCTGAGCCCCTACATCAACCTGGAGACTGCACAGTCGTCACCATGCCGGAGACTGCGTTGTCATTCTGAGCCGTTTGTGGAGGATTTGTGCCAGTCTTCCTTGCTTTCATGGCTCGATGAAATGTGAAGAAGAAAGCCATGTTTATTCGGACATTGAAACTGGACAGACGGCTACACGGTGTCATAGTTGGCTTGCTCCTGGCGTATTTGTACTCCGGCGTTTTTCTACACTGCTTTGGGGACGTGGAGCTGAACCCTGGACCTACATCTGGCGGAAGGGCGGACAGTCTTCGACAGAGCCGTCTGAAGAGTGCCAGTGACGGTTCTGGTGGAGCCCCTTCGCCGTCACGGACAGCCAGCGACCCGACGCTAAAGGACATCATGTCGATTCTTAACAGTAAGTTCGACGAGGTGAAGGAAGAAATTCGACAGGTCAGAGACATTTGCGCTGGACTACATGAAGAGTTGACCGAACTGAAGGAAAATGTTACAATTTTAAAACGTGAAAATCAGTCTCTAAGGGAACAAAATGAAAAACTGTGGGAAAAGGTAGAGAACTTGGAAATGAAGACTGACGACTTAGAGGGATGGTCCAAAAGAAATAATGTTATCTTTTATGGCATTCCCCGACATGGAAATGAAACAAAAGAGCAATGCGCAGGTTTAATCAAGGATCTATTAACAGACAAACTGGACCTGACACAGGACATTAACTTTGACTGACTTCACAGACTCAACAGAAAGGAAGACTCCTCTGTTATTGGTCGATTACTGTTTTCAAAGACAAGGAAAGAATTCTCAGTAACAGAAGAAAACTTAAAGGCACCAGCATATTTATTGGTGAAGATCTCTCTTCACGGGTCTGAGACATTCGACGCAAACTTGTACCTCATTTGAAGGCAGCCAGAAATGAACACAAAAAAGCGACAATGATTTTTGACCATTTGATAATAGATGGAAAGAAATTTGTTTTGGACCACCAAGAAAATCTAAAGCTAATTCAATAGGAATATGGCCGGCCCAGCGCACATAACGAATACAAATGTTCTGTCGCACAACAAATGTTGTGCATAGAATTGTAAATAATGCACAGGGAACAAAAAATTTAGAATCACCGTCCTCTTTTAGCTTTAGCAGAATGCCTCCACGTGCAAGTGACACTGCTCCTCATGAGTCTGTGACAGAGGATGACACTGCAGCAATGGCAGCCCCCGCCAGCGTGCACGAGAAAAGCGTGAACACTTTCCCAATCTCCAGTGGTGTCAGTGATGCGTGTTTTTGTGGGTGGCAGTGAAGATTGTAAACAGCGAGAAAAAAGTGCCCGTGTGCGAGGATGTGGAAGGAATAATGTGTGTATGGGTGATAAACACTTGTCTTTTTTTGCACTGGAATGTGAATGGGTTATTGTTGAAGATTGGTGATCAGAACTTTATCTTTTATGTTACATCGTTCGATATTGTTTGTCTTGTTGAAACTTTCCTTGATTATTTACAACCTTCTTTTTTTTCATACCCATGAAATATTCGGCAAAAACGCTGTACAATTTACTCATCAAGGAAGACGATCAGGAGGAATAATTTGTCTCTTATAAAAAAATAGTTTTTGCAACATGTTAGAGCTGTTGATGTTGATAACAACGATGTCATTATGTTTGTAATATCTAAAAGTCTACTCAATTTGACCAAAGATGTTTTGTATGTGTGCACCTATGTACATCCAGAAAACTCACCATATTAATTACACTTTGATGTTGATAATGGTATTCGGACACTTGAAGATATTCTGACGGATAAGATATTTGAATTTCCTAATATGTACATACTTTTTTTACATGGAGACCTTAATAGCAGAACGTCTAATGTTAATCAGGATATAACTATGAACGACACAATGTATAATAACTCTTAAAAAAAAAACGAATCGTCGTTTTGTGTTAAAGGGAGTCTGAAGACAAGGTACTGAACAGGTACGGCAAATGTTTGCTAAGCATGTGCACAGCTCTAGAATTATGCATTTTAAAGAGAGTATATATAATGCGACCGGAAAGGTCGTTTTACATACGTTTCTGATGCAGGTCAGGTAATAGCGTGAATGATTATGTTTTGGCCTCTGTTGATCTGTATGTTTGTATGATGGCATCATGTACTCTATTTGTATAAGAACGCATCGAGTCGGACCATCAGCCTTTGGAACTCCATGTTAATTTTGATAATGGCAATGAGCTTCATATGAACCATGGTTATATTAATAAAAACGGTAAGTTTATTGAAAAGTTTGTTTGGCAGGAACAGAGGGCTGGAATATTTCATGCTCTCATGAGCAGTGAAGATAGTAAATCTTTACTCGAACCAGCAATTGATCTTATTGATGTGGACATCAACTTGGCATTGAATGCATTTGACAACTGTGTGAAAAAAACAAGGTGAGTGTATGAAAACAAGGATCAGAACTGATAAGAGGAAACGTAATGATGCATGGTTTGATGTAGAATGTCATGTAGGTAAGCTTTCGGCCAGGAGGCTGCTTTGAGTATTTCGTGGAACTTTAGATGTTGAGGACAGGTCAAGGTCTTGTAAATCATGGAGAGAATATAAAAAACCTGTTACAGAAAAAGCAAGCAAAATGAATATAATACTTGTTTATTAAGTAATCTTGTTGACTCGTCAATGATCCCAGTGCGTTCTGGCAGAATGTACATAAGGTGTCACCCAAAGGGTCTCGTGTACATGCATCCATTTCTATTAATGAGTGGCATGAACATTTCGAAAACCTCTTTGATCAGGATGTGGACAGTTCAATAGAAATGGAAATCGCGTCTGATTTAGAAGCCACAGACGAACTCAATTTATTTGATAACCCAAATTCAAAAGAAGTTTTACTTGCCATAAAGAAATTGAAAAACAGCAAATCTGCTGGTCCAGATGGCTTAATTGGAGAAATGTTTAAAAATGGTGGCGAAATAATTGTCGATTTCCTTGTTAAATTTTCAATGCTCTTTTTCACAGAGGAATGTATCCTGAAGCCTGGATGGAATCAATTATAGTACCACTATTTAAAAAAGGTAATGTTAACGATCCTGGCAACTATAGAGGTGTGTCACTATGTGACATCGGCAGCAAACTGTACAGTTCTATTATAAACAACAGGTTACAGATATGGGTAGAACAGTATAATATAACAGGCGAATATCAGGTGGGTTTTCAAGAAAGGGTATTCAACAGTGGATCATATGTTTACATTACTAGCAATAATACAAAAGCAATTTTCGTTAAATCGTAAATTCTATGTAGCTTTTATTGATTTTGAGAAGGCCTTTGACTCCATTTCAAGTAAACTACTGTGGCCAGTTCTTCAGAAGAATGGTATTAAAGGAAGCTGTTTCAATGTATAAGAAGTATGTATTCTAATGTAAAAGCAAAAGTAACGACAACGAATTCACTGACAGTATTTTGTGCACACAAGGTGTGAAACAGGGAGATCCCTGTAGTCCTGTATTGTTTTCTCTATTTATAAAGAATTAGCATCAGAAAACATTGCGAAGGGGCGACATGGAGCGAAATTGTCACACGAGACCCTCGAATTATTTGTCTTGCTACTGGATGACGATATCACTTTGCTATCAGAAACTCCCAGTTGGACTCCAAACCCAACTAAATAATCTCCATAGTATAGCCACAAGGCTTCAACTCAAGGTAAATATGAAAAAGCAGTACTGTGGGTTTTAGAAAAGGGGGGATACTTAGCAGCAAGGGAGAGATGGTCTTTGAATGGTGAGGCAATGGATGTTGTGAATTGTTACAAATAACTCGGCATCTGCTTTACCACAAATCTTGGTTTTTCACCTGCCTGTCAGGATCTTGCGAGCAAAGCAAAACATGCATTACTGTGTATACTGAGAAAAACTGTATATGCTAAATAATAATTCATTACCTGTATTACTCAAACTTTTTGATGCTCAAGTTCAGCCAATTGGGCAATATGGAGCGCGAGATATGAGGCATGGATAAAGCTGTTATTGAAATAGAAAAAGTTCACCTATTTGCTTTAAAAAGAGTCTTGGGAGTGCAGCCTAGAATGCCTAATGATCTTGTATATGGGGATACAGGCCGATATTCTTTGTATATCAACTCATGTTTGCGATGTATTAGTTAATGGTTGAAAATTTTACATATGAATGATGAAAGATTACACATAAGACGTACAAAATGTTGCTTAGTTTAGAATTACGAAATAAGAAATGTTGGGCATCTGACATTCGCGATTTTTTGTATCAAAATGGGTTCGGATTTGTTTGGATTAACCAAGATGTTGAAAATATCAGTCTTTTTAAAATAACTTCGTCAGAGGCTAATCGATAACAGATGGCAAAAATGGGAGGAACACATTCAAAACAGTGACAGGTATGCATTTTATAGAACATTTAAGTCGTCTAGAAATTGTGAAGCATATCTTTTGCTTGACATTGACAGACACTTAAAGAATTATATGACAAAGATGATATTTGTAATAGCTGATATATGTACACAGAAGTATCCGTATACTAATGCTGATGAAGATGCCAGGATGTGCCCACTGTGTAAGAACGCGACGGAAGATGAACAGCATTTTTTTGTGTGTGTTGTCCTGCCTTCCAAGATTTGCGAAATGATTTTATCCCCCCTAAATATCTCAGAAACCCATGTCTGTTTAATGTCGTACTGCTCATTTCAAATCGAAATGAAATAATTTTGAAGAATGTTTGCATATATTTGTACGAAGCATTTAAAAGACGCACTGTATTACTCAGTTAAAGTGGTGTTGGATAATACGATTAGGATAGATCAATGTTCAGCTGTCATGTTATATGTGTATTATCATGATATTGTACCCCCTTCAGAATGGGCTATGGCCTACACTGAATAAACTTCCGCTTCCGCTTCTCTCTCTCTCTCTCTCTCTCTCTCTCTCTCTCTCTCTCTCTCAAAAGTAAAACACTGCAAAAGCTACCCAGTGGTTTGTGGAACTGTTCTGTGGATCACTATGCTGGCTTCCATCATCACTTTGCCTGCAACCATCATACAGAGTGTGACGATGGGCGAGATGAGACAGAACACTGTCCATTCAGTAGTCCTGACTGCCAGGGATTAGTGTCATTTTATAACAGGTGCTACAAATTTGTCAGGAATGTGAACGATGTACACACATCAGATGCACCTGATGTATTAACAATCGCAACAATGCAGTGTATTTCATTGGCAGGCGAGTTAAGCTTTCCATTTGGTGTTGGTGACTGGTTTGGTGTACTTAAGAATTTAACAAAAGTACATGGGTATAGATTAAAATGGCTCGGGAGACGGGGTTGGGGGAGGGGGGGGTGTGCATTTTAGTGATACGTTGCTGCCTTCTATGTATAGATATGAGATTGTAAATGAACGGTCTGTTTGCTGTAATAAGTTTGACATCGACATTTTAATAAAAAGAAGTCTAGCACACAAATGTTACTTATCCAAAACTGGCTCACTGCTGTCGACTTGTGACTGTAGAAAGAAAAAAAAACTACCTTGGCACTTGTCCCGGTTTCTGAATACTTTGTACTCTGGGATTTCAGATATTGTTTTTTCTTTAAGTTGTTTGTCCTCGTATGCAATTAGATTTGCCTTGTCTGAATTGCCTTTAAGGTGTCCATGGGAGTTCAAAAACAGTTTCTCTGTTATACAGAAAGACAAACTGAAACTCAGAATACTATACTGATCTGATGGTCATAGGAAATCCTAATATAAAAAGATATTATTTGATCGATTATCTGTTTTTTTCTTTCCATGCTGGATAAAGTACCAAATCTAATGTTATTTGGGATAACCTTACTGATGAATAATTCTAATCATCATCATCATCATCATCATCATCATCATCATCCCATTATTATCATCATCATCATCATCATCATCATCATCATCATCATCACCATCATCATCATCATCATCATCATCATCATCGCACGCACGCACGCACACACGCACGCATGTACGCACACACACACACACACACACACACACACACACACGCACACGCACGCACGCACGCGCACGCACGCACACACACACACACACACACACACACACACACACACACACACACACACACACAACTATTACGGGGCAAAAAAAAGAAAAAGCTTTAGAGTCGGCGAAAAGTGACGTCTTCGGGGGCGACTTGAAGAAAGAGAGAGAACAAGAGGTGCAGATTCAGAAAAGGAGTTTGTTCCAAGAAGAAGTCACTTGACATGAGAAAGAGCACGCTTCTGTCTTGATATGGAGCTGAGAAATCTGAAGGAGATGGGTATCAGCAGAGGAACGCAAGAGCTGAACAGGTGTGCATACCTGGTGCTGGAAAAGATATGATGGAGCTTGATCGTTTACAGACTTGAAACTGACCTTAGACAGTTTATCATCAATTTTGTTTGGAACAGGAAGTTAGAGAAGAGGATAAACGATGGGAGAAACATGAGAAGACTTAGTAAATCAGCCTGGCTGCATTATGATGTACTTTCAGTAACTGACGAATAAAACGTTTCAGATATCAAACAAAAGAATCACAGTAATCCAGACGTGACAGCTTAAGAGAGCAGACCAGGGGTCTGGTCGCATCCTCTTAACGATGGTGGCGAACATCATTAAAGAAGTGAAATCTCAGGCAAGACATGCAGCAGACGGAGGAGATGAACTACTGGAATCACAGTGTTTCGCCAGTATAGCAACAAGGTTACGAACAAGCTTAAGTGGACGAATGAAGCAGTCGTCTAGCTGAATGGATATTGGAGCTACCTGGGAGAAGAAAAAAAAAAAAATCTCGTTTGCGGCGAAAAGCACGTACTTGCCATTATTCAACTTGGGCTTACTGTGTGTCATTCAAGGTTTAATATAAGAAATGTACGTTTGTATACCCTGAATGATGAATGGTAAGTAGGAGAATTTACAAGACTCATAGAGTTGGTTATCATCGGATAAACTGTAGTGAGACACAATGCGCTGATAAACAATGTCAGAAATAGGTTGAGTATAAAGGACAAAGAGAACAGGGCCCAGAACAGATCTCTGTGGAACCCCAAACTGTAAATACGAAGAGGCACGGCTGTCAATGGAATCAACCTGAAAACGACCTTGGAGATAAGAATTGAGCCAAAAGAGCACACTTCCCAGAAATGCCAAAAGTAAATGGGAGATGAGAAAGAAGAACAACATAGTCTATAGTATCAAATGCAGCATATAAATCCAGAGCAGAAAAGACAGAAATATAGACATCGTCAAGGGTAATGAGCAGATCATCAACTATTCTCAACAGCGCTGTTTTAGATACATTGACAGGGTGGTAGCTAGACTGTCAAGAGTTGAGGAATGTATTTGGTGAAGATGATCAAAAAGTTGAAGAAATATTTTCTCAGCCATCTTGGAGAGGCATGTAAGTTTGACACAGGTTTTTGAGGTTTTCAGCATTCAAAGACGGCTTTTTCAACAGTGGTTTGAAAATTGCAGATTTAAACTCAGATTGGAAACTACCACAATTAAGGAATTTTCAAAATATCAGTGATACTTGTCAAGGTGTCGGCTACCTCATGAACCAGACCAGCCCAAACATTTCATTCCTGCATAGCAACGTTTCAAGCTGTTACAGAACACAAATGCATTCACACCTTACAGCACAACAAGGTGTAGTCTATGGGATGTGTAATGCTTTTACCACTTACTGCCATGTGAAAAATACGCGTACCACCAGGCATGTACGCACGCGCTCAAGTAAAACGACTGTCACTGTGGTGCAGTACTGATGTGCGCTGGTATACAGAGATAAGAAAATGCGCTCCAGGATGGAGAGATTCCTATGAAATTATACATTCCTGCGTGCCCCTGCTTCGTGAGGTAATTATTTATTCGGAAACAAACTGGTTGTGTGTATCAAACATGAACAATTCTTTCATGAAGATCGATATTGAGCCAGTATATACGATTGGCATAATCATAAAGTGTATTTCAAATCACTCTGGATATGTGATTGTGCCAACTCTACCAGATTTGTTTTACGTTCAAGGTGATTTAAAAGCACCACCTCAGAGCGTGATAATGATCAGTGTTGAGCAGGCATATAAACATTATGTGCGTTGTAGTCATTGCCTGGTTAAATTGATTAATAGAGAACTAAATGAATCTCACAGCAGTAGTGTGCACATCTGCATTGATGTATTTGCTCCATCAACAGTCTTTGTTACGTCCATTCTTACCATTGTTTTTCAATACAGCAAACGGATTCATTCCCACACCAAGATGTATTTTGCAATTTTTCCTGCAATTTATCAACCACAGAAATACCAAATGGAAAATATAATTGCTCCGTTGAACACTATAATAAATTTCGTCATCATATAAATTGCAATCTGAAGCAAGAGTGTGTGAGGATGGACGAGATGAAACAGGACATTGTCCCTTCAGCAGTCCTGAATGTCAGGGTTTGGTGGCTTCACGTCACAAATGTTTCCACTTGATTATGGCAGACGGGTCGCCTTCTCATCAGATGCGAGATTACATTTGCCAAAGTCTTGGTGGGAGACTCGCCTCCATAAAAACGAGACAGGGAGCTAAAAAGCATAATTCCTTATATTACAAAATTTTTCAGGTTACAACTTGCACTAGGCCTGTTATCAGGATGGCATACTGACCTTTTCTGTACAGTAGATTTAATAGATGGCATGATGACACTTTGATATACTTCGTGAACAATTTTAAACATAGTCGAACATTGCCCTCACTAAGAAGGACTGTGGCATTTCGGCATCTTCAAGACCTGGTTCTATTAAGTGTTGATTACAAAATTCCTGGTTGGCATTGGATCATTAGCACACTGTGTGAACTTAAAGTCAACTCTGCTGGAGTCTTTCAGTCTGATCTTCTGCTTGGTCGTTCACATTCACTTGGGATGTTCACAGTGAATACTCTGCAAATGTTATTTGTCTGTCCTAACAGTCACATATCACATACATTTTTGACATGTGATCCTCAAAGCCACTGTGGGGTATCAAAGTATCAATTGCTTTGTACCTTTTCAAACAACACTGGGCAGCAACACAGCCAGCCGCTTCATCATAACATGTTCACGACACTCAGGTATGCTATGTTCAGATGTGATGATGATTTCACATCACTGCCATACACACTGGTGTGTGATTTCCACCAACACTGTCCTGATAACAGCGATGAATCGTTCTGTGAATTCATTTCACGTCCTGGGTTTTTATGCTCCAATGGTCAGCATGTATTACACAGCCAACGATGTAATGAAATATTCAGACTGCGTGGACGATTCAGATGAAAAGAACTGTCCTGAGGCATGGAGGAAACCATGTGCCTATTGCATTCAGGCCAGTCTGCCAGACCTCAAACAACGGGTTTACATTGACTTGGATGGTACAGGCTATTTTACCCACCAGGCGATGGAGAGTGATGCCCCTTGTCCTGATAGCCATTACCAGTGCATAGCTGACCTGTTGAACTGTCTTCCTCTCTACACTCGATGCAATGGAATGTCTGACTGCACGTACGGAGAAGATGAACAACACTGTGAACACGTGATCTGTTCTGGTTTGTATCAGTGCCGAGCTTCCAAAGTCTGTGTTGCCAGGGATCACCTTTGTGATGGCTGGGGGGGCCAGTGTCCACAGCGAGACGATGAACTGATGTGTGATTTCACCTGTCCACCAGGTTGTCTGTGTCAGAGTCACACCTTCCTGTGTGGAGGCTATATTCCCGCTGAAAATTTCCTTCATCTGCGATATGTGGACGCTGAAGGTTCAAACATGACTTTAGGTCATTTCATATAAAAATGAATATCTTATACGTCTGAGGTTGCCATCCTGTTCACTTGTAAACATTTCCCATATCAAACTTGGTAATTTGCAGATAATTGATCTCTCTCTTAATCAAATAAGCGTTCTCAACATGCAGGTGTTTTCGTATTTACCGAATTTACAGAGATTAAAACTTACTGATAATCCTCTAAGCCAAATAAAGAACACAGATTTTAAGAAAATACATTACGTGCTGTCAGAAATTGACATATCCAAAACAAAAATCAAAATACTGCATTTGTTGTCTCTGTACTGTCCTCAAGTGGCGCATTGGAATTCATCCTTTTCGGCAATTAAAACTGTTGGATCTATAGGATTTAAAAACATACCACACATTACTGTGTTAAA
The DNA here is from genome assembly GCA_016801955.1 of Conus betulinus. Classification (NCBI taxonomy): domain Eukaryota; kingdom Metazoa; phylum Mollusca; class Gastropoda; order Neogastropoda; family Conidae; genus Conus; species Conus betulinus. The sequence continues at coordinate 71,072 of JADBJO010001212.1, read as the reverse complement.
TTTACAAGGAAATCCGTTGACAGATTTCCCTTTGGATATATTGTTAGGTCTGCATAATTTAAAACGAGTTTTTTCATTAAACTATAAGCTTTGCTGTGAAACATTACTTCCAACACAGATTGCTCAGATAAAGTGTGTTGCGCCCAACACAGTATTACCTTCATGCACAGAACTGATACCGACTGAATTGTTTAAAGTTTTCTTTTGTTGGGTGTGTTTGTCAGCCGTTTTAGGGAATGTTTTTTCCTTCACTATTTCATTTTCATTCGAAAATGTGTTTGGGGGCATTTTTACACTGACTGTTGTCCATCTACAGTTTGGACACATTTGCATGGGAGTTTACGTCGGCATTATAGTGATGGCAGACTATCTGTTACATGGAAAGTTCATCCAATACGAGAAGGCATGGATCAACAGCGTGCCTTGTAAGATAGCTGGTTTTCTGTCCATTCTCTCCAGTGAAATTTCAGTTTTAATCATCGGGTTAATCGTCTTGAATCACTTGTTCATCATTTGCTACTCTGAGAGTTCGTGGATGTTCTACAAAAGACCAATGGCTGCAGCCTGTGCACTAGCATGGCTTATTGGGATTTTTATTGTCGTCAATACCGTTTCTTCCTGGACTGTCTCACTGGGGTGTCAACAGTCAGTCAGGCATGTGTCGTCTGGGTTTACTTGATCATCAGACAAAAAGCCATGAAATCAGGTGGTTTACATTTGCTGTGACAGTCAACTTCGTTTTCTATTTATTTATTTGGGCTGGTCAGATTATCATTTTGAAACGAACTCCAAAGTATAGAATATTACTCCATCCCGCAAAAAGACCCTATTTTTCCCTCAGTGCGTTTGCTGTGGAAAATGTCGGTCATAGAGATGGATTTTGTTGGTTTTCGTTGGCATCAGTGAAAATAATGTCTTCACTAGATGTTGCCATGGCGAACAAGATCTTCGGCGCTATAGTTGTTTTCGTTGTACCTCTGAATTCTGCTCTCAGCCCGTTCTTTTACCTGTGGACTGTGGCCGCACAGCGCCGAGCAATATCAGATGAAAGAAAACTTCTGCATGTGTTAAAATCACGGCGATAAAACAGACAAAACCAATTAAATTAGTACATACGTAACTGATTGATCGAAATTAATTGTCAAGCAGTTAATTAAATCTGTTATTCCTTGAATCTGGCATCCGATCAATAAATCAGTCATTGAGTCGTTCGGAAACTTAGTCAATGAATGTTAACTAGCCAGACCATTGGTGGGCTTAGATACAAGCACGTCCGCAAGGTTTCATGAAAGTTATTAGCATATTTAGTAACCGATATGAAAGTAGCAAATGTATGTTTACATATTTATTCACACACACACACACACACACACACACACACACACACACACACACACACACACACACACACACACACACACACGCACGCACGCACGCGCGCGCGCTTGCGCGTGCACACACACACACACGCACACACACACACACTTTTCTTTTTTTCTCAGTAGACTAACATGTTCACTCATACATATTGACCCACCATACGCGCACTTACGAGCAGATAATACATTTCATCAATGGGCTCTCGCATTGAAATTTAGTCACGTGGATAGACAATTTCTGTCTTCCAAGGTTATATAAGAGAAGATTATATAAGAGCATCGTTCTGAAAATCATTTTGATTAGATGTATCCCTGGTACATCATGACGAGAACAGTTCACATCAAGTATGTCAGAGCTAAGCAATCTTCATCAGAGTGTCAAACAGGAATGGGGCACCACGTCTCGGGTCATCTGTTGAACAGTCGTCCTGTCTGTAGTAGGTAAAAGATGTGTTGCATTTCATTCATGTCGCCTATGTTTAGTTCAGTTTCTTTAAAACCTGGTTTCACCACCATTCAATCGAAAACTTTTTTTGCCCTTATGCTTTCTTTGCGAGGAAAAAAAGTGTACGATATTGTGTTCACTTTGAGTTAAATATTCACTGGCAAATCAACTGGCTGCATACCATAAACTGTCGATTAAAAAAGAAAAACAACTTTATAACAAGTACTTTGTCTCTTTAGCTCCATTTCTTTATCAAAACTGTTAGATGGTCTTTTTTTTACTTCTATTTCTTTGACCATTTGTCTTTTGTACTAAGATTTCAGTTTGTCGAACATTTCGAATGGTACGCCTAGTGTGATACAACAGATACAGCCAAAAGCTAAATTTTGACTTTGTTAATAACTAAACTTAGTTCCAAGAAGCGTGCGAACTGTATCGGGATATAACTTGCAGTGGATGCGTTGTTCTGATTATTTAGAAATAAGATTGTCACATCACCATGTGCTCAATGTTAAAACATGGATAGAATTCATTTCGTTGTCATACATGTATTCCTGTGATGGTAGTCTAATTAGTATGACCAGAAATGCAACAGATGGAACAAAGGTATGGGGTGGGGATGTTTAGTGTGTGGGGTGGGGATATTTAGTGTGTGGGGTGGAGATGAGGGTGGGGGTAGTGGGGGGCTGACACCCTTGTATTATGTCGCATGTATAATCAGGTTTTTCCACTTTTCCCAATCTCAAATGATTTATGTGATTCATGACTTTCTTCGTCATAACTCCTATTTATTAAAGGAGGCCCAAATCAAAAGCATGAAAAGATTTGAAATAAATATGAGTTTGCTGAGGAACCACATGCTCTTGGGTAGTCAAGTGCTAAAATAAAGCCTGCTTTGCCTGCTTTATTTACATGCTTGATTACACAGTTGTGCAAGTAACAATAGTAGTATTTTAACCGTTACTATATAAGATCCCCCCGACACACACACACACACACACACACACGCCACACACACACGCGCACACACACACACACACACACACTCCCCGTTTCTTCCCTGAAGGCCTCTGAAGAAGAGTCAGTGTTTGTTTGCTTGCCTGCCTGATGACGTCATGAAAATGGTGTTGTTCCAGTCACAGGCCATGCTTGGACTCTCTCTCTCTCTCTCTCTCTCTCTCTCTCTCTCTCTCTCTCTCTCTGGTTGTTTGTAGCCTCGCGATAAATTGGTTCAATAATCATAGTGCCATCACAGGAGGTAAGTGTGCCCACTACTTGGATTTCTTTTGTTGATCGTCATTTTACAGTGGATGAGTCTGTCGATTGGTGTTGTTCTTCAAACAGTCATGTTGATGGATTGTAATGCCCAATGTTAAGTTGATGAACAGAAATGAAACGTGGAATCTGAACACAAAACTCACTGAACAGAGATATGGAGAAAACAGCTATATCTCCTACAACACCACACGCATTTCTCTACATTGCAGGCGTCACTAATATACTACCCATCTCCCCACTCAACTCAGACGCATTCGCATTACAGGATCAAACGAGCCAACCTCACGCAGGATCAACCTCCATCATAACGTGAGGACAGCAAGTGACGGTGCGACTAGACAGCGATGAAAGAAGTCTCTCCATCCCTTGTTCTTTAATGCATGCTGGAGTTCAATTCACAGAGAGATTGAAATAGCTATGGAATACTAACACATCATTGTGAACTTAAAGCTGTCACCTATGACCTATCACCTATTCCGGTGTATGGAAGACGTTGGTGCACTACGTAAAACTTTGCAACCAGCTTCCTCCACTAGTCACACTTCTCAGACGCTCTTCGGCAGTTGCTGAGTGTGAGGCCAGTCCTTTCACTGATACTGCCCTCCCATTTCCTTCTTTGTTTTACTCTCCTTCTGCCTCCTCTCGCTCTGTTCTAAGTAGAATGGCTTTGACAAATCGTGTTGATCTTATACATGGCCATGCCATCTCTTTTCCTTCTTTTCACTGTGGACAACAGGTTTTCGTATGGTCCAATGGCTTGTCTTACTCTAGCCTGGATCTCCAAGTTGGTAATATGGTCTTTGCATGAGATGCCAAGCATCTTGCAGAAGCATTCATAACTAATCCCTGAATACTTTTCTCAAGTTCAGCTGTCAGAGTTCACGTCTCACAGGTATAAGTAGATATGGCAATGACCAGTTGGGTCTTAGTCTGGCTAACACTGCTGTCGTTTGTCGCAAATCTGAAGAGCACATCAGGTTTTAATCCCTCATCTGAAACAATTTCCCTGAGGTAATTGAAGGTCTGAACTGTCTCTGGCTTTTCTCCATTGATAGCGAGGTTATCGCTGATGCCAATTGTGTTGTTGGTCATCAGTGTTGTCTTTCGGCGCTGATCTCCATGCTGAATACAACAGAACATTTGTCAAGATGCTCTGCTAGGTTGGCTACTTCCTGCTCTTCTCCTGCTAACCCGTCGATGTCATCAGCAAAACGGAGGTTTGTTACTTTCCTGCCACCAATCCTTATTGGGCCTTGGTGTCCCTCCAGTGTGTCAATTATAATTCTATCCAGGTATTTGTTGAAAAGAGTGGATGAGAGTAAACAGCCTTGCCTCACTCCAACAGATGTCTTGAACCTAAGTGGTACAGGTCATGCTGAGGCTGATGATAGCTCTCACACATTATCCTCAGGTTAAAGATCTGTTCAGTGTTCTGTGACCTGCTCTGAACCCTGCCTTTCTTCAGCAATGACATTCTCTGCTTGCGGCTTCAGTCTGGTCAAAAAGATCTTCAGCATCATCTCGCTCAGTTGACTATCAGACTGATGGTTCGGCAATTTTGGCAAAATTGTAAACTGCCTTTCTCGAGGAAAATGATGATCAGGGATTGGGTCCATGGTGTTGGTCACTCACCAGTCTGCCAGACTTTGTTACATAATGAATGTGAGGGCACTGATCATGGAACCACCTCCTTTCGTCATTAGCTCTGATGGTATGTTGTCCTCTCCCGCTAATTTTCCCAGTTTCAAGGACTTAACTGCTGCGTTTACTTCTTTACACAGTATGGAGAAGTTGTCCGTCTCTCTTTTGCTGGGGGGACATTCAGGACCTCTGGGCCTCCTGTTGTAACGAAACTGTATGATTCGGAGCAGTTTTCTGTCCAACAGGTCAGAATGGCCCTGTCTTCTGTTAAGTACGTCCTGACTTGTTCTATATGATGGAAACTCGTCCTTGCTTAGAGGTTGTCAGGTCTTTTACAGATGGTATGCTTTCCTACTCTTTTTCGTCTGTAGGTTGTCCTCAATGTCTTGGCACTGCTCTTCCTGAGGCTGGAGTTAGCCAAATATGTTTTTTTTTTCTTCCAGTTGTCAAAAGAAGTGTGTTTAAATTGCAAGCCTTGATGGTCTTGAGCTGTCTAATTTCCCGAGCGCCTAATTACTTAAGAAAAATGTTTTGCAAAGGACTGTTCTTTCTTTTTATAAAGCATTACATGCTTGTTGTTGAGTTAACTGTTACAACTGTTTTTCCTTGATTTTTGTTTGAAAGTGTAGTTTTCTGTTACCTTGTAGTTTGGGTAAAGCATTTGAGTGCCTTGCTTGCTTTTCATAGTAAGTTTCAACTGTGTGTTTACATGCATTTTTGGTTGAGCATTTTGAGTATTTTGTTTGATTGTGGTTGCGAACTTTTATATAGTTTTCCTCTGAGTATACTGTTTTCAAAATATCTGTTTAAGATCTACTAAGATTAAGAAGTGAGATTGAGGCTCTGAAGGCACACAACAAGAAGAAGCAAGTTTTCATCCAAAGCGTTCGGTGTTTCCGAAGTTTGCTCGGATAGAAACCGACCGGATTTCAAAAAGATGGTTTTCGGGCTTCGTGGTCTTCCAGGCTAGAATTGTTGCAAGAAGAAAGACTAGCTCTGGTGTTGTTCAAACTGTTTGCCTCGAGACAAATGTCTCGTTACTTTTCACAGGCCTGAGCAGCACCAAAGGGAGTTCAGTTAGTTTCACAAGTTTAGTTTGGGTATAAGAGAAATCCTACTCAGTTGTGAGTTCTACTTCAAAACTCAGTATTTAGAATACACAGAGCCTTCCAAAATTTGGTCTAGAGGCAGACCCAAGAAAGGAGTTTCAAAGTAAGGTCACTGCAGGCGGAAATTTAAACGATTTTTTTTTTTTAATTTAATGTAACAGCTGTTTAACATGGACAAGCAAAATGCAAGACAAAACACGGCGCGTTTTGACCTGTTAGGTCTTCTTCAGGCAAGCTAAACAACATTCAAGACAATGAAAACGAAGAGCGAGCAATCACTACTGAATTATGCGCAACATGGATATTGAATGAAAACGAGACCGTTGAAAAGGAGACAATGCAAGTTAGAATTAGTATTGATGATAATAGTTCTGATAATGATATCAGTAATGGTAATAATGATGATAATGACGATATTGAAAAAAATGCGAGAGGATTGCTACCACTTTTGGTGATAATATAACAATAGTAGCTATGGTATTAATGGTAGCTTTACCAAGAAAAGGTGTTAGCCAAAGGTAATAGGATACCACAGGACCAGTTTAGCTTGCAGGTAGACAATAGCTTGCTTCAGAAGCAAACTCAAGAAAAAGGTACATTGAGAACCAAAAGTACCGTTCCTAGATATGTGCGAACAGGCCATAATGTAGACTAGAGAGGATGGGCCCGAAGAAACCTTTGCACAAACAGTATTGGCCACGCATGCAGTACATAGAATTTGGAAATATTGGATGAAAACGTGGTTTTCTTCACAATTCTCTATGCAGATCTCGAAAAGAAGCTAGAAGAGCTCAGCTGTAATCAGGGTCTCACTAGTGAGAGGAATGTAGGTCAAAAGCAACTGTGGGAGACTTCTTGGGATAGAAAGCAGAGAATGAAGTTCAGTAGAAGCAAAGGGTTTGCTTCACATGTGGCTGACCAGGGCAATATGCAATATTTTGTCAGAACAAAAAAAAAAATCTAGAAGAGGAAGGAAGTCGAGTTATAACTCTCCAAGCAGGCTGATGGGGAAATATCATACGGCGACTGTAAAACACAGGGGAAAGGAGACCCAAGCAATGATTAACAGGTTCACAGGTGACTCTGATGTCATAGAGAACCTTTAAGACGCTCTGTGCCACTGACGTCACTTTGTGCTCAGCTGCCTTGAAGCAACAGACGGACTTAAAATTCCTTACATGAGATAAACTAGTCACAACAAGTTAAGGATTTTGCTATTAAACGAGTTGGTTGCGAGCAATGTTGTCAAGGACAGAGAGATCCCAGTCAGGAGGAATCTAACAGCTCCCAAACACGTCATCCTGGGGATGAATATTTTGAGGAAAGTGTGCATTGAGACAACTTTTTGCCATCAACTGTGTCCTGTTTGTAGCATACAACATATAAACTTGCATGGTGCCTGAGAGTTAGAGGGGAAAAATAAAAAGAGACCGCCTTAACAAAAAAGAGAGAGAGAGAGAGAGAGACACAAACCAGGAAAACACACACACACACACACACACACACACACACACACACTAGTAAAGGCGGAGGTGGTGGAGGGGAAAAAATCTGTGTCACTCTGTGATTGTCAAAGCGCCAAGACTTTGACATGACTGATGTTGTGGAGCGGATGGTTGAGGTGCAGAGGGATTGATTTGGGTCGATGATGATAGCGGCCATGTAATCAGAAATGCCTGCATCAAGTGTGTGGGATGTCTCACCTATATAGTTCTTACTGCACTGTTTATGCTGCGGCTTTGACAAGAAAATGTACGTCTAATTTTGGGATGAGCCTTTGGAACCATGCAGGATGATTTCTGGTCTGGTGACAGGAGAGATGTTGCAGTTTGGTGTAGAGTAGGGAAAGGTGCTGGTTAAGTTAGGTGTGGTGATTCTGTACAATTCGAAGTGCTCAAGTAGATCTTTGAGGGTTTTTTTTTTTCTCGCACACCTGAAAATAATCGTGAAAATTTAATTGGTCCCAAAGGCAGGTTTGTGATCTTCTACTCCATGCCAGTTGGGTTTTAGGACTCTGCAGATGGGAATTGCGTGTGGGTGGAAGAGGAGGCACATGGTGGATCGGTTGTTTCCTTTGGTGGTTGGGATTCCAAGGCAGTTGTCCTTGATACAGCTGTGGTGTTGTAGAGAGCTTCATTAATGAATGAGGGGAGATGTACACTGTTTGAGAAAAAAAAAAAAAACGTTCTACGCTCTTCCAGATTGAATCTCCTTTATCATAGCAAAATGTTTAGCCAGAGGAATTCAGATTGTGGATCCTGTCTTTTTTGTGGGTGACTGGTGGGAAACTGTTTAGTCCACGTATCAATCATGTTAATGTGAATACTTTTTATGCCTTAGGACGTCGTCTACACGAAAAGTTTGTTGTTATGCGATCAGTTTTGAATTGTTTTCACCTTTTTTATGTTATAGTGAGACAACCAGCAGCGTGTCGCACCCTTTTTCGTTTCAACGAGAATGGTACACCATACCAAAACTGCTTCTGACCTTTAGAGCCCAGGACGCAAAATCTTCTAGCCCTGTACCATCTGTTGACCAATAATATTGGCTGAATGTTCATATTTGACCAATGAACGTATTCTCTTTTTTTATAACTTGATTTGAGGGGTTAGGTGGGTATAGATATCACTTCCATATCTTTATCTTCTGGGGACCAAAGTTGTCTGTGGCTCTTATGACGACATACTGACTGAACAGAGGGCAATCTACATTTGATATGCTCAAAGTATTACAAGTAAATCCTTTTTTTTCTGTTAATAGCACAAGTTCAAGGTGACTGAGAGGATGGTTGTTCAGTAATTAAGGAGCCACAATCAGTTACAGCTCCAGTCTGTAACTCTGCTTTTGCACAGAACATGTGATGTCTCAATTTTTTTCAGAAACACAGGTTCAACGAACAACATTTTAAGCTATTGGCGAACGGCATATTAAAACAAACTCGACGAAAAAAAAGTCGGAAAACACGCGTGAACAGGATCATGGATCAGCATTCTGAATAGCAAACACGTTAATGACACTGCGCCGCGGGTGTTAGAGGTAGAGAAGAAAAATAAATGGGCTTGGAGCAGAATTTTTACTTAAGATAGTCAGATGCCGCTATGCGTAATCGGGAGAATCACACTATGCATTTTCGGGCACAGCAACATTATACGCAATGCAAAATGCAGCGCCGTCTTAACTTATTTCCCGGATCTCTATATCTCTCTCTCTCTCTCTCTCTCTCTCTCTCTCTCTCTCTCTCTCTCTCTCTCTCTCTCTCTCTCTGTGTGTGTGTGTGTGTGTGTGTGTGTGTGTGTGTGTGTGTGTGTGTGAGTGCGCGCGCATGTGTGTGTGTGTGTGTGTGTGTGTGTGTGTGTGTATGTGTGTGTGTGTGTGTGTGTGTGTGTGTGTGTGTGTGTGTGTGCTTAATGACTTTTCTTTTTTTTTGACGATTCGGTTACAGTCGTCCCATTGTTCATTGTAAATGCATTGCAAAAGGTAAGACCTCTACACGCACATGTTTTGCGCCGTATCATAAACACTGTTGGCTGCAATCAGATTTGTAGAAAATAAGTGTTTAATCAGTTTAGCTGGCATATACATGTTTTCCCATATGCCAATTAATCAGTGTTTTCAAGATGTGTATTTGCAATAAATGGCAAAACTGCGCTGCATTGAAAACAGAGGATCTGTGGTGTAGTAGGTACAGGAGCTCTGTTACTGGAACATCGACACCTAAAATGGTATTTTATTCAGCTGTTTGTCCATTTTTTTTCCTGCCCTAGAACACAAAGTATCAGAGTACCTGGTACTGGTGATGACGTCACCATCATCAGGCTACATCACCGCAGGAGCAAATATCAGTCTGTCTGATGAGGAGTATTTGGAGAGAAAAGTGACTGTCTTGGAAGGGAACATAGCCATTGTCAGTTACAAAGAATTAGCGCCACATTTGGTCGATATCAAGTTACTCTATCATTCCATGGATTATGATGACTCTGTCGGCCAAGTAGAGTTTGAAAGCCTGGGACAGAATGACCGATTTTGCATCTGATTTTGCAAGTGTTCTACACGCCACACGAATCATTACTGGCATTTTCACAAGATCTTGTGTGAAGACAAAAGCGAACTGCTTTCGAGTTTTTTTTCTCTTTTATTGCAAAACGTGAAGCACCACAAAAGCTACCCAGTGGTTTGTGGAACTGTTCTGTGGATCACTATGCTGGCTTCCATCATCACTTTGCCTGCAACCATCATACAGAGTGTGACGATGGGCGAGATGAGACAGAACACTGTCCATTCAGTAGTCCTGACTGTCAGGGATTAGTGTCATTTTATAATAGGTGCTACAGATTTGTCAGGAATCTGAACGATGTGCACACATCGGAATTAATAACATTCGCCACGAAATACTGTAATTCACTGGGAGGCGAGTTAAGTTTTCCATTTGGTGTTTGTGACTGGTTTGGTGCGCTTAAGAATTTAACAAAAATGCATGAGTATAGGTTACAGTGGCTCTGGGGTGGTTTGTATTCTAATGATATGTCGCTGCCTTCTATGTATAGACATGAGATAATGAATAAACGTTGTGCCTTTTATAATAATTATAACATCGACACGTTAACAAAAGAAGACTAGCAAAGACATGTTACTTATCCAAATCTGGCTCGTTGCTGTCGATTTTTGATTGTAGAAAAAAACAACATTGGCACTTGTTTGGCTTAGTTTGTGAATTCAGACAAAACAGGACAGCAGGGTACTCCTCGCATTTGCAGTCAATTCCCTTGACTAGCGCCTATCGTTGGCCCACTGGACAGAACTCTGTGACAAAATGCATCGGGGGACATGTCACTCATACCTTTTTGCTGTGCGGATCCAATAAATATGAACTCTGTGGGGAAGAACACACACGTTGTGATTTTTCTGAGGTACCGTCATACATGAAAAGGAGCTATCCAGGGGACCGCTCTGATGATTTATACCCCACATTCATGTGCAGTCATGAATTGACAACGCTATCATATACTCTGGTATGCGACTTCATGATCGATTGTGAGGATAAGAGTGATGAATCCATGTGTACATATCCCGCTTGTATCAGAGAATTTACCTGTTCAACGGCCAATGTGCGTCCTATACCAGTATATGTGATTACATTTCCCATTGTCAAGATGAATCAGATGAAAGAAACTGTGATCAGTTTAAGGTCATCACTGTTCAACATACATGTATTCCTTCCCCCTATTGTTGTTAACTTTGATGGCTTGTATAAGTTCACATCAAAAACTATGAACTTCACTGAGCCCTGTCCTGACAGCCACTACCGCTGTCCTGGCGAGTTCAATAATTGTCTACCTGTCTACACACGATGCAATCAGATTTATGACTGCATTGACTATCAGGACGAGGACGGATGCGAGGATCTAACCTGTCCGGGTTTTTCAGGTGCAGGATGTCCTCGATCTGTGTACACAATGACCATCTGTGTGATGGCTGGTTTCACTGTCCAATGCGTGACGACGAATTGTTGTGTAACGTGATCTGCCCAACAGGTTGCTTGTGTTCAGATCACACATTTCTGTGTTTTCAGCCTTTTTCTGTGACATTCTTCCCTCAGATCCGGTATTTAAATGCATCAGGGCTCAGGAATGACACTCACTGATGTGAATGAACATGCCAACATCATTCATTTGATTCTTGCTAAGTGTAACCTGTCCTTTATGCCAAACCTAATCGTGCTGAATTTAAGGTTTCTTGATCTCAGCAGTAACAAATTCCAGCATATCAATGTGACAAATTTTCTTGGCTTAAAACACCTTCAGATATTATCCTTGTCCAACAACCCTCTCACCTCACTCTCTGCAGATTTTTCATCTGTTCTCAACAACACACTTTGACAATAATGGACTTATCGTGCACATTTCTGACAGAATTACAAACTGACGTCTTCTCAGGCTTTCGTCGGTTGAGAAAATTGATCCTCAATTTTACTTCAATCCATACTGTCCACATCGGGAGGTTTTCGTTTTGTTCCACTGTTGACTGAACTGAACATGGATGGCAGCCCACTGAAAACATTTCCACTTGACATATTTGAAGGTCTTACTCGTCTGCAGATCATATCCACAGCAAATTACAAGCTCTGCTGCAGTGAAATACTCCCCTCAAACTTTGTCTCATGCATTGCTCCCAAAAATGAAATAACGTCTTGTGAAGATCTGCTACACTCATGGACTTACCGTGGCTTTCTGTGGCTGATTGCCTGTCTGTCACTTACTGGTAATCTCTTCTGTTTCTGTGTTCGTTTTTATCCGAGGGCCATGGCTACTTCAAGTGGCTTCAGGGGTTTTGTTATAAACCTTACCATGGCTGATTTTTTAATGGGGGTTTACGTTGCAATGATTGGGGTTGCTGATGAAAGTTTCCGAGGTAAATATCTCCATCACGATAAAACATGGAAAAATAGTGTGACCTGTCAGATAGCTGGTGTGCTGTCTCTGTTGTCCAGTGAGGTTTCAGCTCTGGTCATTTGGCTTATCACACTGGACCGTTTCATTGTTCTTCACTTTCCCTTCAGCACAGTACGATTTGAGAGAACATCAGCATCAGTGGCTTGTCTTTTGACTTGGGTTATGGGTTGGACTTTTGCCTTGTTACCATTACTTCCAGTAACATCGCACTGGGAATTTTATAGTCAGACTGGTATATGTATCCCGCTGCCAGTTACTAGGCAAGAATTTAAAGGGAAAGCATACTCCTTCAGTGTAATGATTGTCCTTAATTTTATTTTGTTTCTGTTCATCTCTGTCGGTCAGGCCCTCATCTATTGGTCTGTACAGGTCAATGCCTTGAAAACCAACACAACAAAAATGTCCAGAGACATAACCATAGCTCAGCGGTTGATTGCTGTTGCAGTAACAGATTTCATGTGCTGGTTTCCCATTGGAATGTGCGGAATTTTAGCACTGGCTGGTGTTCCCATCCCTGGAGAACTCAACGTAGCCCTGGCTGTCTTCATACTGCCGCTGAACTCGGCTGTCAATCCTTTCATGTACACATTCAACACACTGGCCAAAAAGCGGAGAAAATCGAACGAAGCCAAACTTTTAGCATGGTGTCAATCTCATTCTGATTTGATTATTTAGTAAGGCGATTGTAAATAGAGGCATGCACACACATTTTGTAGCTTTCGAATAAACTTAACTGACTAAATCTCGAAGACACATATTGCGGACAGAGATTCCTGTGTAGTACCGACACATTGTTCTGGTTGGGCAATCATGTGGGGATAGTGCAGAAAGATATACACGGGTAGTAAGGACAGATATACCCAGGAAGTGAGGACAGGTATACCCGAGTATTGTGGACAGATGACCTGGGTAGTCGGGACACATATTCTGACATGTTGGACAGATATACCCGAACAGTGTTTTAGAATTACATGCTCTCATCTTTAAGAATGCAGTAGGCCCAATACAATGGAATAAACCGAATCATGAATGAAATAAAAAGGCAATGCTGTACGAATATTATGTTTGCAATATACACATTCAAAATAATCTTTCATTTCAGCCATCTGCAAATATGTACCAAATTGTGAATTTAACTTGCTGGACATCTATCAGATGCCTGGCAAAATTAAGCGAGGATTTTATTTTCTTGAGGTTCACACGCGCAGAATGTGTGAAAACGTTTGGTATGTGTTCACTCAGGAACAAAAATAATATACGTGGGGGCTGGGTTAGGGCCCACCTAGCAATTCAAGGACCTATCCGTGACAAATATATCTTTTCTCTGCCTACAGGGTTGTCTTTACATAGCTGTTATTCAGCCCACCCAGCACACACACACACACACACACACACACACACACACACACACACACACACATACACACACACACACATGTATACTCTTTAGATATTCATAGTACCGTGAGTGTACGCACCTTTCTCTAATAACATTTTGTTCAGGATCGCACGAAACAAAATGCGTTTAGTCTTTTTTCAGTCGTGTATGCAAAGATAAAGCAACAGAAGCATATTGTTTGCATTCATATCCATGTACAGGAATACTAGAAATGTCAAGCGGGAGTCTCGTTGCTATGGTTTTAGAATGCCTATCTAGATTCAAGATAATGATGTTGTTTGCTATTGTACAAAAAAAAACTGACGCATACTAAACCTATCGCTGTTCTAGTCGTAAAAATCACATTCTCGCCACCTGAAGATCATTCATCTTTCTTTAGTATCAACGAGAAACTGGCTTATTCCTTTATCGCTTTGGTTTAACCACACGTATATTGATCAAAACGTATGGATAGCCACGAAAATCAGATGCTCATATTGTCTTTTCACAAGAGTCTAAACTCACGTAATCTTCAAGACGTTTTTTGCAGTAACTGTCAACTTTGACCGATATTATACACAACTAACAATATAATTCATGTAGTTTGGGTTTTTTATTTGTCTCTTCGTATATCATATAATTTTGGTTCGCATTTAAACTGTCATAAACTCTTAAGAGCTATCAAATGTACTTGTTTACACTGGTGATTACTTAATCCCCAGGAATCAGCATTATTTTGAGCAATTAAATTGATTTTATTTGTGTGTCGAATAGCTCTACATTCACTGCAAGTAACTGACGTATCATCTTCAATTCTTTTTTGCAATATACTTAACGGCTCTTCCTTGGCTCTCAATCTCGCTGGGAAAAACCCTAAATCTTCCTGAGAAATTAAACGCTTAATTATTTATAAATATTAAATGTGGGTTACAAGATGTCATAGTAAGTCGGCTGCTAAATATTCACATTTTCAAAATATAACTGTATTAGTGTTAGCATATTCATACTTTGATGAACACTGATATTACCATTTGTCGACAGCTTACTTCTTTCAGTAACCCTACTTTGTTTAGACAGGACAGCTACATCATATCCCCAAAGTAATTCAAATAATTCGATTTAATCATAAGTACGTGTCGAAATATGCCTCCTGTTTCTGATTATTTCCATTTCTACTTCATTTATATATGACAAAGCAGTGAACAAATAACATTGCATGTGTGACCCCTCAAATAAAGTTTTCACCAAAAAAAAAATGAAGTAGTGACTGCTGTACTCGTTTCAAATAGGTAAAAGGAAAAGATTGTAAAAAGAGTACCTGAAGAGGGGATGACCGACGTTTCGTGTCATAGACACTTCAACAGGAAATGACAGCAGGGGAAAGATGTTGATGGTGGTTGACTTGGGTCACTGAGCGCAGTTCAGGGTTTGAAGGGGTGGAAAGGGCAGAGGTGGGAGTGGTGGGCAATACTGAATGTCGGGGTGATCATGGTTCACAATAGAAATGGGGAGTGTTGATGGACAGCAAAGAAGAGACAAAGGAAGGGGGAGGGGAAAAAAGAGGTGGGGAAGGGGGGGGGGAAAAAGGGAGGGGGAAGAGGGGGGGGGGGGGGGAAAGGGGGAGGGGGAGGGGGGGGGGGAAGGGGGACGAGAAAAAAAGAGGAGAGGAGGGCTGATGATTTGGGGTGAGGTATCATTCCCTGACTTGTGCCCATGTGGGTGCAAGGTGCCAAGGCGCTGTATTAACTGGCTCTCCATGTATTTTCTGTAGTTCCCTTCTTGACGACCATTACTCCAAAGGGCTGCCACTCTGGTGTGGGAAAGATGATCATGGTCCAAATTGAAGTGGTTTGCCACAGAAGTGTCTTTTCCTGTGAGGATGCTGTCTCTATGTTCTCTATGTTCACCGCAAACCTACCCACACTGACCAGTACCTACAGTTTGAAAGCCATCAGCCATTGGAACACAAACTTGGAGTGATATGCACCCTCACCCATCGGGCCAACACCATCATCTCTACTCAGATGCCAAAGACCAGGAAATGGAACACCTCAACTGGTTTTCACCATATCAGACTATGAGAAAAGGGCGTGGAACATCCTGTCTAGCAAGAAGATCACACTGCATCCTACCACCAAACAAGATCAAACCAGGCGTAAAGGACATGTCACCATCCCCTATGTCCACGATGTGACGAAAGCCATGAGCAGGAAGATCAGGAAAACTGGCGTCTCCGTACATCCCAAATCTATCAACACCATCCACAGCTAGCTGGTCGCCCCCAAGGACAAAACTGACAAACTGAACACGTCTGGAGTGAACTATGTCGGGGAAACTGAGAGAAACGTTCAAAAACGTTTGAAAGAACACAAAATGGAATCATCACCAGTAGGCGCCCGCCTACACGCCCAGCAACATCAGTTCGATAATGAAAACATCAGCGTTCTCGACCGTGACAACAGATGGTTTCAGCGTGGGGTGAAGGAGGCTATACATATTGCTGCCAACAACCCCACACTCAACCGGGACCGGGGCAGACACATCTTGCCATCGGTGTACAACACCCTCATTGTTCAGTCACATTACTCGTGGTCGTGTGCACTGAAGCCAGTTCATCCACTAGCCACACTACCGCTGAAGAAGATGGACAGAGGTCTGTCGAAAGCTCCAAGTAACTGCTATTCCTAGCTGAGTGACCTGTTTAAATCCAGTAATTGTTAAATAATAATTATGTTAATGATAGTAGTAAATATAACAGTAGTAATAGTTATGAAGTTGTAACAAAAGATAAACTGATTAAATAAATCAATAACTAAATAAAATAGACTAAACTATAAATAAAATACATACATAATACACACATATATATTTGTGAGTGAGTGAGTGAGTGAGTGAGTGTGTGTGTGTGTGTGTGTGTGTGTGTGTGTGTGTGTGTGTGTTGTTTGTTGTTGTTGTTGTTGAAGGATATTTGTGGGCTGAAATTGCAGTGGTTAGATAGGTACATGTTACTTTATGGTGTTGATGCTATGAGGGTGGATGGAAGAAGGGGATGGGTTTACATACTAACTGGGGGGGGGGGGGGGGGGGGGGGGGGGGGGGGGGGGGGGGGGGGGGGGGGGGGGGGGGGGGGGGGGGGGGGGGGGGGAAATACACACAATCTCTCTCTCTCTCTCTCTCTCTCTCTCTCTCTCTCTCTCTCTCTCTCTCTCTTAATAAATAAGTTATTGTATCTAAGTATTGCTACTATTCTAATTCTACATTTAATGCTGGCAATGGGACTAGTGATAATAGGACATCATGATTATAGGTATAATGGTACAAATGATTATGATGGTAATAATACACCCGACATCAGCATTGTTGTAATGATGTAATGATGGTGATGATGATAAAAATAAAGGTAAAAATATTACGATGATAGTGATACAGTACTAACGGTTTTAAGTAGTATTGGCAAGGTTGATATTAGATGAAAAGGATTTGAAATGCTCAATGTACAACAGCAGACAGTACCATAGAATGATGATAATAATGATAGTAGCAGTGGTAAGTGCAGCAACACTAACAAAAACAGCAGCGCCGGGAAAGGGATGGAAAAACCAACGATAAAGGAGCTAGCATTCTATTTAGTGTGTGTGTGTGTGTGTGTGTGTGTGTGTGTGTGTGTGTGTGTGTGTGTTTCCCGTTTGTAATGTCAGCCTCACTCGTTTGTCTCCCCCCCCCACCTCCACCCCCCAGCTACTACCATCCCCACTAGCACCGCTACACATATGTTTAATTTAATTTCACTCAGTGCCTACCTTGCACTGAAGTGATCAAAGCTAAGTGACTGCTCGTTCATTTTCATCGTCCTATTTGTTTGTATCTTGCCCAAAGAAGGTAAGAGGTCGAAACGCGTCGTGTTTTGGCTTGTTTTTGACCACGTTTCTCTTGGCGGTTCGCTAGCATTTATTTAAAATTTGTTTAGATTTCTGCCTGCAGTCATTTCACTTTGCAACTAGATCTATTTTGATTCATACTGACTGCTACCATTCGTTGTTTTGTATTCTGTTTTTTACGTCATCAATATGTGCAACTGTTATCGCTGTATACGTCTTTCGATCATTGTGTACTATTTGTCATTGATCCGTATGTCGTTTAACGTCTGTTTTCAGTCGTTTACGTGCGATCATAATTAGGCACTCCTGACTTCTTAACTCTACTTCGTCTCTCAACCAGCAAACAAATAAGACCTAAATCAAAACATAATGCCAGCCCCCCCCAATTCTTCTCCTGGACCTATGCTAGCATTCAACAGTCCATTCATTTTTAACTCTACTTCGTCTCTCAACCAGCTCAACAATAAGAACCTAAATCAAAACATAATGCCAGCCCCCCAATTCTTCTCCTGGACCCATGCTAGCTTTCAACAGTCCGTTCATTTTTAACTCTACTTCGTCTCTCAACCAGCTCAACAATAAGAACCTGAATCAAAACATAATGCCGGCCCCCCAATACTTCTCCCGAACCCACGCTAGCTTTGATCAGTCCATTCATTTTCTGCCACCTATCATCCAGCCATTTGCAGTAAGATATCCTAAAACAGTTTCAGAAAACGATGTATGCATCCCATCTCAGCTTTCTAAAACAATGCATTCGACTTCGAATCATCCTCGCGGCTTCTCACTTCCACGCGCCCCCTACAAGGATTCTTTACAAAGCCAGCGTATACTCATGTTGGCACATATTAAAACGCTCAAGTCATCCCAGGAACCTCTCTCCGTCTTCTTCAACATTCCAAACAAACAAACCACAATCATCATGCCCATAGCCACCGCTTCAAGACTCAGACAGCTCATCCATACACACAACCAACTCATTCACAATCACTGCAACTAGATCAAGCAAGACAAGTTATCAAAATTACAAAACAAATACAAGGCAAACCCCCCAGACCCAGTCGAATCCCCTACACACAACACTGATCCTCCTGTCACCCACAAACAACACTGCCACCTTGTTCGCTGCAACCCTAACACACACACACACACACACACACACACAACAAAAAAATAGGAAAAAAAAAAAAGTTCGCTGCATCCCTGATAATGTTACTCTCACCAATGATGAATGGTCAGTCCTGGCAAAAGGTCTAAAATTTATTGCCATTAAGCCTACCACCAATAAACATCAAACCACGTTGATGTTGAAAGATTCTTTAGAAAATTAAGATGGATGGTTGCACTTGACAATGTACCTAAGCCCCACTTCCAGAGAACTCAGACATTTTTACCCCCTTTTTTAAACTCCAGTACTCCGCCAGCCACCTCTTGACAATCCACTAAAGTTGAACTCTACATCAAAAAGTGTAGAAAAGAAATTGCTTAAGTGAAATCCAAACCTGTCCACCATTCCAGCCTCACACAGGATGAACAAAAAGCCCTTGAATCACTGAGACAACGACAAGACATTGTCATCAAACCAGCAGACAAGCGTAGTGCAGTAGTGGTCTGGGACAAACAGTTGTATATAAAAGAAGCACACAGACCACTGTTATACACACATTTCTATACACCACTCGCAGCATCACCCACCCCTCAGCACCAGAAACTCATCTCGACCACAGTTAAACAAGAAATCAAACATAACCTACCAAAGACAGCCAAACTCCTCATAATGACAGACACGAAACAACCTACCTTCTACCTGCTTCCTAAAGTACACAAAACCAATACAACTGGCAAATCCATTGCATCTGCATGAAGCTGCCCTAAAGAACACATTTCACAGTACTTATACTCTCTCCTTCAACCCATAGTACAAGGCCTCCCCACATACTTCAAAGACACAGCACACACACTCAACATGAGTAATTCATGCAACACAGATACCACTTTTCAACCCCAGCCTCCTCTTTACACTTGATGTTGTCTCTCTCTACAATTCCATCCCTCATGCTGATGGACTGAAGGCCCTCGCATTCTTTCTTAACAAACAGCCACTAGCCAACAACACCCTCCAACAGCTACACCGGTCAGACGTGCAGAGATTTAGTCTTCACCCTCAACACCTATGAATTTAACAACCATACATTCTGACAAATCAGTGGTGTTGCTATGGAAAACAAAATGGGACCATCCTCTGCCTGCCTCTTCATGGGACACCTAGAACACTGCCTACTAGCCTCTTACACAGACCCCAACACCAGAGCTTTACAAAAGATACATAGATGATGGACTGGGAGCCACCTCCATGCCAGAGCATTGTGACGGACCGTATCCCATCCAGTCACAATTTTTCATGCAACCGTGCTAACCAGAAAGTAGTCGTCCAGAAGCTAGTTGAAAAGTTTATCTGACTTCTACTCACCTGCGCACCGTTAAAGCCGGGTGAGTTGAACTGGTTAGGCAGTCTCTCTGCAGTGATTCCGGCAACGCAACTTTCCAGAAGGCCGAAGAGGGACTCAGCTGTGTTTTTGTGGCAGTCAGGTATTTATCATTCAATGTTTATTTATCAGCAAACCGAAACCGTATTCCCGTTTAGGAGCGACTGAAACTTCCTCAGCGCACTTGTGAAGGATATGTATTTTTGTTGTGTTCTGTTATCCTATGACTTGATAGGGTAACAAAGCGAAATTATTTTGGAAAACATGAAAAGATGAGGTGAGTGTTAAAGGAAGTGGTAGTCAGAAAAAGAAAATGTGTTTATTCTGTTATGAACTTCATGATGAAAAAAAAAAGATGATTATTCAAATGTGGTTTGCGAGGAGAGGGAGAGTTTTGATGCTATGGATAATAAGCTCCCAGAGTGAGCGACAGAGACTTGAAAAATGTTAGTTTTGATTTTTGATGTGGATGAGTATTTAATTCACTCTTGATATGGATACTGAATAGTTGTGTGTTGGTAAGCAAGAGTGTTGTGGAAATCTTTCCCCTTTCATATATTGAAGTAGTTGAATCTTTTGAAAAAAAAAAAAACTTCTCAAATGTGGTGATTATATGAAATGAAATGAACAATTTTGTCATGACAAAAGACATTCATAGTTTGATGAAAAGTAATCATTAAATGTGTGTAATGAATTGTATTCATGGTTTATTGAAGAGGGTCTAAGTGAGAATCCTTTCCCCAATTTGGAAACTAGATTCTGAAAGGTTTAGACTGAAATCCTTTCCAGTGTAGTGTCATGATTCCGGAAAAGGGAATGTTGTAGTGTTATGATTCCGGAAAAGGGAATGTTGTAATGTTATGATTCCAGAACAGGGAATGTTGTAGTGTTGAAGAAAGAATATGCTGATGCTTGTCCCAAGTTCTTGTGGAATGTCATGTGGCTAATGAATATCAATGTAGTCGTGATTGTAATGAATAGTAGCCATGATAATCAAGGTAGTTAATCGGTTTCCTCCAGGTAGAAGTGTTCCCTGGACTAAGGGGGACTGGCTGCTACGTTCTGAGGGTCAGGGCCGTAGCTGTGTCTACCCTGTTGTTCTCCACCCTGTGTCAGCGTGGAGAGGCTGGCCTGAGTGCCGACAACTACCCCTACCTGCCACTGCGCCCAGGATCGACTACCTGTTGAGCCAGTTGGGCTGGAGACGCCGCTGCTGCCAAGCCAGAGCGCCGCTCCCGAATTTCGAACCAGCGACCTGTTGGCTAGGCCGTCGCTAAGTTATGTGTTTTTGTGTGTGAGCCACAGCTCCTGTGTGAGACTGTCAATGGCAGAGATGCCGTGAGTGTGCTAGTGACTTTGAGCCACAGCTCTGTGAAGTACTTTCAGTTCTGTGTCAGACTTGACGCTGTAGTTGTCGTCTTCATCTTCATTGTCTTGTCATCTTCGTCATATTCATCATCGTTTCGTCGCTGCCTTCATCATCGTTGGAACCAGCAGCGATAGTAGATAGTGAATTATATATAGATATATTTTGTGTCGTGCGCCCTGTTTGGCGTACTTGAAGTATATATATATATATATATATATATATATATATATATATATATATATATATATATATATACATAGTTGTGTGTGTACGCCTTGTGGTTGGCGTGCCGACTATTAATGTTATTGCATTTATTAGATATGTTTGTCTGATGGCTCGGCAGCATAAAACAGAAAACGTGCTGTTCTGTTGCCTGGCTGTCAATGTTCTGGTAAGTGGGTGTATGTATGTGAACTGGAAAAGTCGTGCATGCATCCATAATTTCTGTGTGTGAGTCAGTCAGCCATCTGCAGACACCACCCATTCTATCCATAACAGGCATGACCTCTGCAATTTCCTCAACTTTGCTCAGACCTTCCATCCATCCATCAAATTGACCTACATTATTTCACAATCAATTAACTTCTTGGGCATCACTATTTCCCTTCAAAGATCGGCTGCTTAAGGTAACACATGGCAGCAGTATTTTCATTACAAAGGCTCAAATTTTCGATTTTTTGTATTTGACTGATTCTGCACCTTTAAACACTGTTTTATCGCATGATCTTATTTAATAGCCTATAAAATGATCAGAAAAATTTGTAAAAGTGGTATATTAACAGGGACAAACGCATATTTTGAGCCATGTTGACGTTTTCCAGCAATGTTTGTGCCTTGACAACAAGTGTACCGTTTCATAAGAAAAGTTGCGACCTCAGCTTATCAATGAAACATACGTCATTGTACACGGGAATCACCTTATATGAGTTTAGCGCCTTTTTTCTAATGCAACTGAAAAGCACGGAAATGCCCGAAGTGTTGGTATAATGAGCAAACAATATTCCGACCAATTAGCGGTGAGTTCCGACCAATCAGAACGCTCAGCGGTCACGGAGTTAGTGCGTGATCACTGCATGCTTTCGTTTGTGTTGCTTTCGGTTCGACGTGTGCTAGCTGCAATTTTCAGTGTCTTTTCAATAGTTTTGAGTTTGTAATTTGGGCAGCCACTGAAAATCATGCCAGGACCAAA
Organism: Conus betulinus; assembly: GCA_016801955.1. NCBI lineage: Eukaryota > Metazoa > Mollusca > Gastropoda > Neogastropoda > Conidae > Conus > Conus betulinus. Next base: position 48,471 of record JADBJO010001212.1, on the reverse strand, counting down.
AATCTGCCTCATGAAAGAGACTAAGTGATAAACTTGAGAAGATGCGTGCAGCAAAACAGCACAAGGAAGATGCGTCATCTGCTATGCATCACTCGTCAACTTCGAATGTGGATCATTGTCCTCCTCCCAAGTGCATCAAGGAAAAGAATACAGACAATGGAAGCAGGAGAACGAGTTGGAGAAGGAGAAGAACGACAGTGGGCTTTGGGGCACATGTTTCAACTGAATCGGCTTCTGTGTGATCTGTGTTGCCCAGAGTGTGGAGAGACAGGTTTGAGTGTGCAGATCAAAGATGGACAGAATGCTGGTTTTGCTTCTCTGCTTTCACTTTGGTGTGACAGGTGTAGGGAGTGTGAGAAAGAAGAAATGTCATCCCCACGTATCCAGGACAGTCAACATAAAAATGTTGCATTCTCAAAATCAGTCCCAAAATGGTTGTGTTCAGTCATGAAGTGGGAGGTAGCCATGCTGTTCTCCAAACCTTCGCTGCTGTGATGGGCATGCCAGCCATGCACTTGAAAAAAACGTTTCAGGCACATGACAAGAAGGTGACAGGTGAGTGGGTTTTTTTGTTTTGTTTTACTTTGTTTTGTTTCTTTAGTGATTTACTCAAATTATGACTTGCCCATTAATTTCTAGTATCCTTTTCATTGATGCAATTCCCACAATTTGATGCAATTCCCACAATTTATTATATCATGTGCAGTGATCTGCTTTGCAGTGTTCTACTCTCAGTTTGCTGTGTTTGTTCTACAATCAGTTTGAAGGTGTGTACAGTTGGCATCTGCTTTCTTACAAGTGGGTATTGTTGCTCATGACAAAAACAGTATCTATACACACACACACACACACACACACACACACACACACACACACACACACACACACACACACATATATATATATATATATATATATATATATATATATATTATTTCAGGTATGCCTTTTTTTTTTTTAGTTTCAATTCATGTTTTTTTTACATTTCAGCTGCAGAAATCAGCAAGGGTATCAGTGTTTTGGATGATGAAGCAGCAACAGCCATCTGTCAAGCTTATGCTGAAGTGGACCCGGACCTGCAGGATGCCCTAGGCAGAGGAGAGGACCCCATCATCAACACAGTTGTGTCCTTTGATGGCACATGGATGAAAAGGGGTTTCACTTCTCTGTATGGTGTTGGCGTCTGCATCGATGTGCTGATAGGACTTGTGATCGACTTGGTTGTGCTGTCCAAGTACTGTCATGCCTGGTAACAGAGGCCAAGAACCTACCTGATGCAGAGATGGCTGAGTGGCGTCGTCAGTATGCTGGTGAGTGCTGCAAAAATCATGACGATTCCAGCAAGGCCATGGAGGTGAGAGCTGCAGAGATCATTTGGCGACAATCTGAAGAAAATTTTCGTTTCCACTTCACTGAAATGCTCTGTGATGGAGACCCGTATGCATTCAAAGCTGTCCAGAATGTCTACCATCCTCTGGAAGTGACCAAGCTTGAATGTATAAACCATGCACACAAGTGCATGGGAACTGCCCTCAGGAAGCTGGCCAAGGAAGAGCAGTTAGGTGGGTGTGGTGTTGGGGGTGGCTTACTGAGGTGTGACATGCTGCAAGACTGCTATGGCAATGCAATCTGTAGCAACACCAACAATATCAACAACATGAGGAGGGCAATATGGGCTGGACTTTACCATTCTATGTCAACTGATGATAAGCCTCAACACCACCAGTGTCCACAGGACCCAGAGAGGTGGTGCTTTTACCAGAGGGCATTTGCTCATGGCAAAGAGCCTGGCAGCCCACAAGGACCATGCATCATCAACTTTTGTTTCAATTGACGTTGCACATAAAATGATTCCGGTATATCAGCGTATGTCTGATGAAATGTTTCTCAGAAAGATGACTCATGGAGGGACCCAAAACACAAACGAGTGCCTGAACTCCATGATTTGGGGCCACTGTCCAAAAGACCTTCTTCATGGGAAGGGGGCGTGGCAAGGGCAGTAGCTGTGTTCAATGAAGGAGCCTTTGAGTTGGTGAAAGTCATGAACAGCCTCTACATTGATGTGTCCAATGTCACAATTCAGCTCCTTGCTAGCAAGGACCACAGCAGGATGAGAAAAAGGCAGATGCTGAAGCTGCACTGTTGGAAGGACTACACCATGGCACAATGACTGAACACCTGTCTTCTATAAATCCACTGATGCGCACTCACACCTGGACTACACATCTTCGCACCATCAGTCCACTAAAGACAGCATTCCATATTTTGAATTCCTTCGCCTATGCAGACTCTGCTTCAGCAAAGTAGATTTCACTGTACAAGCAGCCAACAGTTCTGATTTTTCATCAACCGTGGCTACCCCAGTGCCATCATTAATGATGCTCTCAGCTGCACTGCAGCTAAATCCAAAACATCTGCTCTGGAAACTAAGCCTCCCAAAGACACAGACAGACCCACTGCCTGCCTTCTCTTCTATCCTCACTCTCTGCCCATCTGCAGGATCCTGAAGTCTAACTGACACATAGCACAAAATCATGAACCTGCCTTTGAGACTGAGCCAGTGATCACTTTCAAACGTGACAAAAACCTCAAAGACATACTGGTGTGCTCTAAGCTGAACAAAATCTCCACACCTAAGCCATCAGGTACTTTCCCTGCTAAAAACCCCACTGCAAAATCTGCTCTCTCATCAAACCAGACACCATCCTACATAGCCTCAAAGGCTCATTCACTATTAAACGCACTTTCTTCTGCCAGAGCCACAACATTGTGTATGCCATCCACTTCCAGCTGTATGGTAAGATCTATGTAGACATCTGACACACTTGAGACGTGCATCTCTGAACACCTGGCTGACATTGGCCACCATCGCCTCTACACTTCAACCACGCCTAACATAACATCAACCATATCAAAGTCCCGGCACTTTGGCAATCAAAGAGTGACAACTTGGAATGCCTTATGCAGGAATCTCATCATATTGCCAAACTGGGTACCCTCCATGCTCATGGCATCAACATCCAAAAGTAGTATTACCACTCCCACGTCTGCAGCTCCAGCCTGCAATATCCTCCACCTACACATGCATACTACCCCCCCACCCCCCACCCCCAACTGTTTACCTCAGATGTAAGTTACAGCTATCATCCTTTTCCCTTTTCATACACTCTCTGAGTCTCTCCACTTGCTACATCAATCTACTTACTCCCCCCCTCTACCCTCCCCAAGTAATGATGGGTAGTGGTATTTGTGGGGATGGCGGTGGCTGGGGGTGAGGGGGGGGGGGGAGAACCAACGAGTGAGAGGCTGACATTACAAATGGAACACACACACACACACACACACACACACACACACACAATAAGTAGAATGCTAGCTCCTTTATCGTTGGTTGTTTCCATCCCTTTCCCGGCACTGCTTTTTCTGCTAGTGTTTGCTGCACTTATCATTGCTACTATCGTTAGTATCATCATTCAGCAGTACTGTCTGCTGTTGTTTATTGAGCATTCAGCTCCTTTCCATCTAATATCATCCTCGTTCTATTTCAACGCCTACCTAGCGCTGAAGTGATCAAAGCTAAGTGATTGCTCGTTCATTTTCATTGTCCTGTTCGTTTGTATCTTGCTTGAAGAAGACCTAAGAGATCGAGACGGGTCGTGGTTTGTCTTGTGACTTGTTTTCCCACGTTTCTCTTGGCGGTTCTTTAACATTTATTTCACATTCGTTTAGATTTCCGCCAGCAGTCATCCCACTTTGCAACTTGACATAAAGAAACCCACCAGCAGAGACACTGTACTTCTGTGAAGTTTACCAGTTCCACTGGGCTGAAAGCCCTGATTGAGCCTGTTGGTCGACTTGTCTGTCAAGCTATCATGAGGCAACCCACCAGAGGAGACTGCGAGGGCCGACAAAGGACTACCTTTATGCCCTCTACAGAAAGAGGAAAGCATAAAAAATGTCCAGTGTGGGCCGAACCTGACGCCAGGACAATGAAGCAGGTGAAGCAAGCTCTTCAGGAAAAGCTCAGGGTTGTGATGGACATACCATTGAGAACTGAACTGGGGGTGTGTGAACTGAACTTGAGTGAGGCCACTTCTGTGACAGTAAAACAGTACCCACTACCCCAAGCCAAGCACACTGTGGTGAAGAAAGAAGTGGAGGAAATGGGGAAACTAGGAGTAGTCGAAGCAGCCAGTTCGCTATAAATTCTCCAATCGTTCAGGTAGCAAAAAAGATGGGTCTGTTTGGTTCTGCATGGACTACCGGAAGCTGAACAACATGACTGAGTTTGATGCCAAAACATTGCCTGACATGGAGTACCTGTTCAGTAGACTCAGCAAAGCTAAGTATCTGTCCAAGATTGACCTTTCAAAGGGGTACTGGCAAGTTCCCATCAGGACCCAAGACAAAGCCAAGACCGTGTTTTCGACTCCACTGGGACGTGTTTAGTGGACAGTCTTTAGCCCTTCAGAACGCCGTGGCAGTGTTCAGCAGAGTGATGTGGCAACTACTCAGCCCTTTGGTGCTGGTGGTGGTTTAATTTTACGTCTTTCCATCCGGCGGATGATATTAGACCAAAAAAAAATCACTTAAGTCATTTCAACACATACATCTGCATACACTTATGAAACGGAAAACAGCATATCATTTAAGCACCCTCATAATAAACAGTAAACAAGTGGGGTAGTCTTTGCTCCCATAAGGAGTTTGCTGCCACTTTAGCCAGTTCTGATGTAGTTAAACTATTATGAGGGTGGAAATGAAATGAGGCAGGGAACAGTAAACAATAAACAGTAAACAAGTGGGGTAGTCTTTGCTCCCATAAGGATTCTTTTTTGCACCCTTGGTGGTGAGAACACCACGGTATTATGGACTGTGGTGTGTCTCTATTTGACGCCAGGAGCGCAGATACCACCAGCTGTGTCTCCCTGATGAGTTTCCGACCCAGCGGACGAAAGGCCTCAGAGCAGGCAATACAAATATATCTGCTTTAAAAGGGATTGTGATGGTTCCCTTATGCAGCCAGTGAAGAGTTTTCATATCTTCTTAATTTCATTTTCCCAGTTTTTAACATCTTCAACCTCCTGCGGCGCCCCCCCCCCCCCCCCCCACCTTAAGCTCAAAGTGTTGGCCTGCGCTTGTTTTCCCCCCCACTATTAGATTGTTCGTCTTTGTATTTGTCTGACTTTATTCAAGTTTGAAAGGCTGTGCCAGTCTTGAATAAAAGTTACTCTGTGTTAGGTTTCCTTATGGGAGCAAAGACTACCCCACTTGTTTACCGTTTATTGTTTACTGTTCCCTGCCTCATTTCATTTCCACCCTCATAATAGTTTAACTACATCAGAACTGGCTAAAGTGGCAGCAAACTCAATTATGCATGCGTCAGACAGAACATGACTCTCATTTTCATATTTGTCAGGATTGATACCTTTCGCCTTACACATTTTAGTTGAAACTGGACAATCTAATAGAAGGTGATGCACAGAGATGAATTTTCCACAGACACACACAACTTCAGGAGAAAAGTTGGTCTTCCATGTGTTCAGCCTTAATTTGTGTGATAATCTTAGCCAGATGGTGTAAGCAGCTAGGCAGTGTGTAGCATTTTTCACTGAAAAAGGTTTTGTAAATGTAGTGTTCCCAGGTTGAATAGTATTTCACACTTGAAAGGATGTAATGGCAAATCTAGCACACATTCTGAACAGTTTTGTGCACCAAGTTTAGCTAGATTATCTGCTATTTCATTCCCTCTGAGACCACAATGTGAAGGAATCCAACAGAAGTCTACGAATATACCCTGAGACATAATACAGTGTATCATGTACCTTATTTCATATAGTAAATCTTTCCTGGCCTTACAATCCCAAGTTTGCAGTGATTGCAAAACAGACTTGGAATCAACACAAAACAGCACACTAAAAAGGACATTGGAGTACTATATACACAAAATAAAGCCATCAGTATGGCATACAGTTCTGCAGTGAATATTGAAAATCCCTTTCCGAGAAGAAAAATGTGTTCGTATATTCAGACTTGGAATAACGAAACCAGAACCGCTATCAGCTGTGTCCATAACTGAACCATCAGTATAGATTTTAAGGTGATTAGGATAAGAATTTTCTAGGTGTTCTTTCACATCGTTCACTAGAATGTTAATTTTTTTTTCTTTGAGACTGTATACTCATAATCAAAATTTCCACTCAAGTGTTCCCAAGGAGGCATCATTGGAACTGGGGGGAACTCTGGAATCGATGTTAAATCTACATTTCTCTTAGACATAAGGTCAGCGGTATAATTCATTATTGGCTGAATAGATGAGATTTCCTTGGCTCTACTTGGAAAATCTTTATTCGAATTTACAAAAATATCATCAGTAACTGAATTTTTTACTGACAAACTTCGAATCACATATTTGGCTACTTCTAGTCATCTTTGCTTTGATAAAGGTAAGATATTCGCCACTTTGTATCTCTTATATGTATGTATATTTGTTTGTACAGGAACTCCTAAACCTAATTTAATAGCTTTACTGTCAATACTCTGTAACTTTTTAAAAGATACTCTGGCGCTGAAAAATAAACTTCTTGTCCATACTTTAACTTGGAGCGGACAAGTGCCAAAGAAAGATGCAAAAGGGTTTTAGTATTTTGACCCCAAGGTTGGCAATTAACAATTTAAGAAAAAAATTAAGTCTAGTTCTAGCTTTAGATAACAATTTTTCTATATGCACTTTCCAGCTTAGTTTTGGCGTTAAAAGGACTCCCAAAAATTTGACTGATTTCTGATATTGCAACAAAGTGCAATCTACATTCAAGGATGGGGGAGTACAGGTGGATTTTCTCCATTGTTAAACAACATTAAACAGGTTTTTTTCACCAGATAATTCAAGCCCATTTTCTTTTATATATGCCAATAAATTGTCCAATTCATATTGATAGGATTTCGGCACATGATTAATTGACCTCTTCTTTGTATGTTTTCTTAAACTAGTATGCTCCATATTGCGATGTCATCAGCATACTGAACTACATGGATATTTTTGGACAGCACAGAAGAAAATCATAAAGGAGAATTGAAAACAAAATTGGGGCAATAATCGATCCGTGGGGGATACCCATATTAATGTACCTGAAGGAAGAATACATCTTACCAATTCTTGTACATATATGTCTGTCCATTAAGAAACTTTTTATGTAAGAATACATGTTGCCTGAAATACCAATCTTTTTTAATTTGTAAAGCAACCTGGCATGCCAAACACTGTTGTAGGCTTTTTTAACATAAAAAAATGTAGCCAGCATACTTTTTTCTGTGGGCGAACTGTTTTTTTAATTTGGTTTGTAAGTTTTACAAGATGGTCTGTAGTGCATCGACCCTTTCTAAAACCAGCCTGCTGGACTGGAATCAAATAGTTCTTTTCACAATAGTACATCAGACGCTTCAACACAATTTTTTCCTAAAGCTTCCCAACATGAGAAGACAAAGGACTGGTCTATAACTGCTTACAGAAGTATTTATCTTGCCTTCCTTCAAAACTGGTATGACCACTGAACTCTTCCAAATTTTGGGGAGAGTGCCATTATTCCAACATTTTTGGAACAACGAGAGTAGCACATGTTTCCAGGAAGATGACAGATGACTTAGTATCTGATAAGAAATGCCATCTAGACCAACCGCTGAGTTCTGAGATGAGACTGATGATAAAGCTTCTGACAATTCTGAGATCTGGATAGGAGAATTCAAAAAATGAACTGCAACTGGATCAGGATTCCAATAGTCCTCTTTTTGTACCTCTTTCAATCTATATTGCTCATATTCTGCCTTTAGAGATGAAGACAAACTATTCTGAGAAAAGAAATCAACAAAAGCCTCATTTTTTTTTTCATAAGAGGTAGGGAATTCCTTTTCTAGCTTAATTGGGTAAAGTTGTTTTTTGTGACCATTTTTCATTTCTTTTACTTTTTTCCACACTTTAAACATGTCTTTTGATTCTGTTATTCCTTCATACAAAATTCATCCCAGTATGTCTTTTTTGCTTGAGCGATTATTTTATTGCATTTTTTTCCTGTTTCATAGTCTGAAAATTTTCTTCAGTCTTATTTCAGATCCACCTTTTAAAAGGCCTCAGAGCAGGCAATACAAATATATCTGCCTTTAAAAGGGATTGCGATGGTTCCCTTATGCAGCCAGTGAAGAGTTTTCACATTTTCTTAATTTCATGTTCCCAGTTTTTACATCTTCAACCTCTGCCGCCCCCCCCCCCCCCCCCCCCCCCCCCCTCCCTCCGCCGTCCTTAAGTTCAAAGTTTTGCCAAGTCATTACTATGAAGACAATTTAGTTGTTGGCCTGCGCTTGTTTTTTTCCCCCACTATTAGATTGTTCGTCTTTGTATTTGTCTGACTTTATTCAAGTTTAAAAGGCTGCCAGTCTTGAATAAAAGTTTACTCTGTGTTAGGTTTCCTTATGGGAGCAAGACTACCCCACTTTGTTTACTGTCCACCTGTTAAAAGCCTGACGTTTTGATTTTACAGATAATCGGCATTCTTCAGTCCACCACACGTTACCGACAAATTTACCAAGTTTTCTATATCTACTCCTTGGAATAGCACTATCAGCAGCTTGAATCAATATTTTGGCAAAATTTGAATAAAAAACATCGATGTTGTCATCTTCAACCGACGTGTATCATCATATGTCATCAAACTATTTGCAAAAGCTTCCCAATTGGCTAATTTATAATTATAGTTTTGGATTTTGTCTTCAACATCTGATATGTCGGTGTTAATTTCATCATTCAAATTTATTGTGATTGGAAGGTGATCACTTCCAAGGCAGTCTTCTCCAGTGGACCAATCGCAATCAATTGCTAGATTTGGAGATACCAGCGACAAGTCTATAGCAGCTGGTTTGTGTGTTGATACATCTGGGATTCGAGTAACTCGTCCATTATTTAACAAGATTAGACTGGAATCAACAATATTTTCTAGAAATCTGTAAGAAGACACTTTTGAACATTCTGTATCCCAAAATGGATAATGAGCATTAAAATCGCCAAGAATTATCCATTTCTTTAGATGTGAAATCTATGTTTTTCAGCCAGTCTGTATTATCATCTTTGGGGCCATTGGGATAATACACTGAAATGACATTATAAACTGAGGTGTCATTAACTGTTATCACAGCCCCTACAGAAAAACAGTCTTCAGAATCGTATAGTCCTGGGCATTGAAAACTTGTGGAAAAATTGTAAATCACATCTAACATAAATAGCACACTGCACCTCTTCATTTGAAATATTTATGTTAGTTATGTGTGGATAGTAGAAATTCTTAATATTTGGAAGCTTTGATATTTCAACATTTAGCGATTGAAGCGCTAACACACTATAATTTCCCTGTTGTATGTAATTTTCAAAGGGCAGAAAATTTGCAGATATTGATCTGGCATTCCACTGTAATATTTTCAAATTATTATATACTTGTTTCTTCATAGTTGTCTATAATATAAGTCAATTTGTCACTTGTGAAAAAGAAGGGAAAAAACTGATCACTAGTCAGGACTAAGGATATTTTCCGACGATGCGTATGATCTGTGACAGAATGTCGCGGGGAGGAGGTAGACAATACATTCCCAGCAGTGGTAAGGATCCGTGGGGTCTGGAAGGTCAGTGACTGCAGTTGAATGCCTGGGTGCTGCTGAATCTTCCACCTCTCTGTCTGCGTCGTGGTCGATCCCAGAAGAGGCGATGTAGATGACGGCCTAGGTTTCTTGCCAGTAGTCTTGCTCCTTCACCATTGGGGTGGAGATCATCTTGAAGATGATAAGACTTCTTGATGTTGTCGTATCAAACATGAGAAACATTTCTGGTATTTTTTCCAGTTAATTCAGAGTAGGTGTACGCATTACATATCACTCATTTTGCTTCAAGATGTTTTGATTTGACAGGGGTTGACTTGCTGCATACAACATGAGACTGGGGAAAGATTTGCTGGACAGATTTTACAGCAGAAGCCATGTCTTTTCCGCACACAGTGGCGTCTTTCTCTTTAAGGTCGCTGAATCCTGCGTGCAGAACCACACAATCTGGAGCAGGATGCAGCGATTGACTTGCTTCTTCAGCAACCTTGATGTCGTCAATGGTAAATGCTTTCCTTGCAGCCACTTGTAGTCCATAAGCCATTCCCAGGCGTGTAGGATTGACTCGGTTCATCGTAGAGTCATGAAGAATAAGGACACGGGGAGTATCTGAGGGAATCGTTTTTTTTTTTTTGTTTTTTTTTTTTTTTGCCTGCATTGATTTGGGGTTAACTTCAGCGTTCTATTTGGTGTCACTTTATCTACGTAATTGGTAATGACGTCATTCTCAGTACTGTTCTTTTGGCTACTTTTTTTTTTTTTTTTTTTTTTTTTTTTTTTTTACTTTTCTTTCGTAGTCCACCAGCCCTAGAGATCTTTCAGTTGTCATCTTGGATGTAGGGAGCAGTGGGACTACCTTGACAGCGTTGGCATAGGAGCGATAACAGAGGTAGGTGTCACGTCCGTCTGGGTTTGACTGTTGACAAACGCTGTTTTCGGAACAGGCCTGCTCAGTTTTTCGATCGCTTCTTTTTGCTCACTGATGGTTATTTCGAGCCGTGAAATTCTATCACACAGCCTTTCAATTACATTAATCAATGTTTCAAGTTCACTCACCATGTCAGCCTGATTTATTTTGAGTGTTTCCTTCATGCTGATGAGGTCCCTCTTCGGCAGTTTGCACACTTTCCAGCAGTGCTCACTCCAAAATTTTTTTTTTTCTTAAGCTTAGTTTTTGTTTACTTTTTTCAGCCACCAGATCACTATTTGAAGATGACTTGGAGTTTACGAGACCCCCTAAACTTCTTGATCTAAGCCGCACCATGATTTTCAAGCACAATTTCCAGCTGATGATTACTAGAGATGCTGGCAACAAGTACTAGTCGTTTCCGCCATCTTGGATCACCTCAGGCAAAGGTAGCCTTTTGGAGTGGGAGGATGTGCAGAACTACTTGGACGATGTCATCATAGCGACAGAAAAACTGTGATCAGCATCTTGAGGCTTTGGAAGCAGTCTTTGGTTGACTGGATGAAGTCAACTTGTCAGCACGACCCTCCAAGTGCTACATTGGCTTTGCAGAACTAGAGTTCCCGAGGCACTGGGTGGGTGGTGGTCTAATGCAGCCTATGGAAGACAAGATGGAGAAAATCCAACGAGCATCCAGACCCACAAAATAAAAAAGAAGTTATTTCCTCCCTAGGGCTCTGTTCATATTATCATCGCTTTTTGGCCAACGTTGCCACACTTACTGCCCCCTTATCGGATCTCACCAAAAAAATGGCGTCCAAATCAAGTGGCATGGAGTGAAAGCTGTGAGAAAACCTTCAGAACGCTGAAAGAATGACTGTGCGTGAGCTTCTTGTCATATTTTCTGACCCTGAATCTCCGTTTGTTCTGTGGACAGATGTTTCAAATCGAGAATTGAGAGCAGTTCTTCTCCAGGAAGGGGAGGGGTTATGGCAACCTGTGCACTATGCGAGTCGGAAGCTCTCTGTGGCTGAAAAAACTATTCCACCGTAGAAAAGGAATGCTTGGGGTGGTGTGGGCAGTTGAGAAGTTCCAACCATACCTATATGAAAAGACTTCACCATTCAGACCAATCATCAGCCCATTGATTACCTACAAAGGGCCAAGCTGACTAATGGTCGACTGATGAGATGGGCATTACTTCTACAACCGTACTCCTTCACTGTCCAGGTCATTCCCGGGAAAGAGAACATTGGAGCAGACTTTTTTAGTTGGAATAATCAGAGGGGAACTGATGGCATAGGAATGAATCTAAGGTTCATCTTAAGCAAGGGGGAATTGTCACGGGCAGGGAACAGAAAAAGTACAGGACCAAATCCTTAAAATATCTCTAAAAGAAAAAAAAATCAGATTTAATTCTCCTTTAGCCTGCCATGCAGAGCAGGTCTGAATAGCAAAAAGTGTAAGTGGCCAGTCTTATATTGAAAATTTGCATAGGCAGGTAGGAGCTGGTAGGTCTGATGATTTCCAGTTGAATTCTTCTGTGAACTCAATCCTGCTCATCCCAGTTCTAAGAATGGACTCGTCCAATCCCATCATACCTGAATTTAAACAGGAAGTTGACACAGGAGGGTTGTACCTTGAAGGCAAGGAGGTTGCTTCATATCTTGCAAAATTGTCTGCTTAGACTATGTTTGGTTGAAAAGGGAAAAAAATGAAGGGAATGGATATCTTCCCTGGACAATGGAAATAGATGATCTTCTCATCATTGTGAAACTGAAACACAGGATAGCTTGGTGAGTGTATTGAAGTTTCAATATCATATGCTTGTTCTGTTGTAGGTAAAGTCTGGTGACTTTGAGTTTGTGAGTGCGGGTGAAATTTTGGTGGTGTAATTTAGATTAGGAGTGGATAAGTTTTATGAGGAAAGAGAACGGTGGGTTTGAAAGTGATTTGAGAATGATTAGAGAGGGAAACGGGTGCTGTGAGACAGTGTATGAGTTGAGGAATATGGGAGTGAATGATTGTGGAATAGTATGGAGTGTGGGTGAGATAATGTGAGATGGTAGTTGTGAGAAAGGCTATGATTAGTGTGAGAAAGGGTGTGCAACCGAGTAGTGGAAGCATGATATAATAGTGTTCACTATAGTGTAATATCTGCAGACCTGCAATCAATACTGTAACTGCCTGCAATCAGCACTGCAACCGCCTGCAACCATCACTGCATCCACCACTGCCTATTCAACGTTCGAGGGATCAGACGTGGACAGGCAGCTGGTAGTCTGTCTACATGTGTGCTGTAGATCTTGACTTGTGAGTATAGGGGAGATATCGTGTGGGATTCCTCTCTACATGGTGTTTACTAAGGACCTAGCTTTACAGAAGGCTAAGTGACATAATTTTTTTTGGCTACTTCTATTTCGGAGAAGCAAAACAGTGGAACGACAAATTTGTGCTGTGTCTGTAACTGAAGTGGAAAGCTCAACACGTTGCAAGCTTGGTTGGGAATAAGTGTTCGTCTAGGAGAAAAAAGAAATGCACATCAAAGAAAAAAGATTTGTGTGAGAGAGAGAGAGAAAGAGAGAGAGAGAGAGAGGGTAGTCTGTCTACGTGAGTGCTGTAGATCTTGACGAGTAGAGGGTAGATATCCAGTGGGATTCCTCTCTTCATGGTGTTTTACTAAAGACCTAGCTCTACAGAAAGCTAAGTGTCATTATTTATTTTTGGTTACTTCTATTTTGGAGAAGCAAAACAGTGAAACGACAAACTTGCACTGTGCCTGTAACTGAAGTTGAAAGCTCAACACATTGCAAGCTTGCTTGGGAATAAGTTTTCGTCTAGGAGAGAAAAGAAATGGACTTCAAAGGAAAAAAGACTAGAGAGAGAGAGAGAGAGAGCTCAGAAAGCTTTAATGTACACCGGCCTTGGGCCACAACACAAGGTACAAAGGGAAGGGGAAGGGAATGGGTAGGATTGGGAAGGAGTTAGCATATATGTATTGCAAACAGAAACAAAAGCACTGCATAATAATTCCCTAAAACTGCGTGTAAAAAGATGATGCATTATTCAGATACGTTAAGAGTACGCGAAAATTACAATACAAATGAAGTCAGTCGTTTCAAGAAAAGCCAAGGTAGTGGTAATTGTCACAGCAATTTATCAACTAAAGAATTGACTTGATCCTTCTGTTCATAACATGAAAATGTACCTTGATAGGCTATGCCTGTGCGTGAAGCACTAAATACCTTAAGAAGCAAATGAAGGGGACAACTGGCGAATATTTTGAGAAATTTACTCCTTAGGCCTTGATAGAGGGAGCATTGAAATAAAAATGTTGCTCATTCTCTATTTGATCACAGCAAAATGGGCATGCTTTGTCCTTTTCAGTCTTACTATAGTGATGCAAGTTGTTATTCAGTGGAAGCAAATTTAGCCTGGTTCGTGTAATGGCAACGCGGAAACAGTACGTATTCATATCCAAAAGATATCTTTCCTTTTCAAAAGCAGACTTAAAATTACTGTGACATTCGTATTTCTTATGGTCTCATATGGTGCCAGTCCATTCTTGAATGAACATATCAATAAGCCTTTGTTTAAACACATTTAGGAACATTTTAACGTCTCCAACACCTTGTTGTAACCAAACAAAATTAAAACCTGTTGAACACAAGATTTCTCTTACCTTTGAGACTCAGCACTGTTTTCCAGATCTGTCTAATTCCAACAGCATCAAGTATGCTTTCTGAGGTAATCTTTCAGCTTTCATCTGTAAGAGTCTAATCGGTATCGTAAACAAGTAACATAAGAATTAATGTATAATAGATATCAACCCAAATCTCTATATACCATTTTGCTTGGCGTAATTCCTGGAACACCCAGGAATCTTTTGCATGCCAGCATGTGTACTTTTTCTAAATGTTCTGATCTGTGTAATCCCCACATTTCGGCAGCATACATCAAGATTGGTTGAATCGTTGTGTGTTACAAACCTTGAAAAAAGTACTTTCTGTCATTTCCCTGTATTTTGTAAAGATTCTGCTGAGTTGAACTACTGCCTTTTTAGCTTTAGTTGTAAAATGAAGGGTACCCCATTTTGCACTGATCATGCTGGTAAAATTAAACCCTAGATAGCAGTAATTATTTACAACTTCCAGTCTGTTACTGTCGTAAAAACCATTTCATGTCCTCCTTTTCTAAAAATGTAAACTTTGATTTTTGTTGATATTTGCAGATAGTTTCAAGTTATTTCAACAGGTCTTTAATACATTCAGCTAATTTTGTAGGCCACTTGGTGTAGTAAATAGCATGAGACATCATCAGCAAACAACAATATAAATAATCAATGATATCCGGAAGTAACCTAACTCCATGTTTACCTTTTTCATTATCTGATTTGCTAACTGGTTTATGAAAACTGAAAATAACGTAGGACTTAGAACACATCATCCTTTTCTAACTCCAACAGGAGTTTCAAACATGTCGGAGAGTTCTTGATATGCTTGAATACAGGATAGCAAAGAATAATACATAGCTCTACGTGAGGCCAGAAATTTGCCCTTCACGCCCTGTTGTTTAATACATTTTAAGAGTTTATCATGATGAACAGAATCAAAAGCCTTTCTAAGGTCTACAAAAGTGATGCATAGTTTCCTACCTTTTTATTCAAGCGGTTCTGAACAGAGGCAAATAAAGTAAATAGCTGATCCACTGTCGAATATTTTTTTTTTTGAATCCTGCTTGACATTCTGAAATGACATTGTTGCTTTCTAACCAGGTATAACAGTCGTGTATTTAGTATAGTAGTATAGCATTTAGATATAATACTCAGAAGAGATTCCTCTGTAATTATGCACATTTTCAGGGTCACCTTTTTATATACTGGGATTATAAGAGCTTTAGACCATTCCCTGGGATAAGTCCCTTTGTCAAAAACTGTATTGAATAGTTTAGTCAGAAATAACTGAACACTCTTACCACCTAGCTTCAGCATTTCAGCAGAAATTTCATCAATTCCACTAGCTTTGCCTGTTTCTAGTTTATTATAACTTTTTAACTTCTTCTTCCGAAAACGCAATATTCAAATCATGTTCTGATTCGTCCAACACATCCGTTCAATATGGTGGTCCCTTCCGCCTCTTCATTGCTGTTTTGAAAAATGGTCTTCAAATGATTAAACCATTCATCGATACTAATGTCACAAATAATTCTTTGCCTTTATTCGCATCTCATGTTTCTAGGATGCCTCCAAAATTCCAACGAATTATGAAGCTCCTTGGTTAATATTTCTAATTTGTGTTTTCTAAATGTTTGTTTTCTCATCCTTAACAAGTATTTATACTTCTTCCTTGCATTAACATGCATTGCTCTGGCTTCTTCAACCTGGTTTTCATTTCTTCTTTCTGAGTTGAGGATTCTGTATGTAATGCTCTGAAATAGTTTAATTTTCTCCAAGTTTCTTTTTTGACTTTGCGACATTCATTGTCGAACCATTCCGAACTTTTCTCTTCCTGTATGTACCGCTGCGTTTCAACATGCATTTGTTAGATTCTTTTAAGCATTGTACACACATTTCCTAGGAATATCTACATCATCGTGCAAATTATTTGCTGCTTTTACATAATTTGTTTTGTATATCTACCTTCCCATGATTTGACAAATTCATCTTCATAATCCGTATTCCAAGCAAATCTTTCCTTCTCTGTTGTTTGAGTTGATTTCGTGTCAGAAAAGCAATCATTATCTTTTCTACTTATGTCTATTTTCAGACTAACTGGCAGATGATCCGATTTAATTATATTCTCAAGATCGAAAGACATGAAATGAATAGATGAAAATAAATCAATGGATGCAAGAAAATAGTCAACTATACTTTCCCCAGAATTCCTATACATGTACAGTTATCAGCAAAATTTGATTCACTCAATCCATTCAGTATAATACAAATAAACATGTCACATAATTCAATGAGTTGGTCACACCAAATTTATTTATATAACTGTTTTGTGACTTCTTGGAAAGTTATTGTGTGAGCTGGGAATGTTGGATCAAAATCGTTTGTCATCAGAAAAGAGTAATTTTTGTCTGCAGTTCTTGCGTTCAGATCCCCATTCGCAACATGTAGAACTCATAAGTGTCATGCAAGTCTGTTAAGCACTGTTCTAATAGTTCAACACCATAAGTACCCTGCTGGGTCTTCCAGAATGTTGAGTCATGTGGGGGGATATAAGAACAAATGTACATTGCATCTTAGCCCGTGCAAAATAAGTTTCTTTGAATCTTCAAAACTACAACGTTTTCCTGGTCTGTCTGAATTCTTACTGTGAAATCAGCGAAATGTTTTCCAGACATAACTATGACGCCACCAGAGTACCTCCCTTGTTTAGAGGGTTTCTTTGCTTTTGACGTAAATATTTAAAAAATTTTAAAAGTAATGATTCGAAGTTAAATCCAATTAACGTTTCAATAAGGCAGATAAAGTCGAATGAAATGATGAGATTACTGAAATCAATGTTATCTAACTTTTGAAGAAACCCGTTAACATTGTAATTTAGAAATGAAGCATTGCTTTTATTCCCACTTACATTTTCTTCACAAAATTGGTTTGGAGTACCAGTCATAGGATTAATTCCTGGACCTTTAAGTTTTTTACCCTCATTTGTCAAGGAGTTGTTTTCATGTACTGTGGCCTGTTCGTTCCTGTTCATTATCTCCTGAAACTCTTTTCTCTCTGGACATAGACGTAGGAGGCTGGGGTTTGGCTGTCTCTTTTGGGTGGTTTCCGGACTCGGACTGTTTGAAAGAATCCACGATGTTGTTTTGAGTGTGTTGTCTTTCAGTACTTTTGTTTTTGTTCTGATGACCAGTTTGGGGGTTGAATGCAGCTCGCTGTGGTCGTGGAGTACGAGCCAAGGGCCGAGATTCTTGTTCTGTTCTCGATCCCTTAACTCACCTGTCTTGTGTCTGTCCATTGTCTTGCTTGTCATCTTTGTTGGTCTGTTATCTTATTTTGGCTAGGACATCTCCTGAAGATGACTTGTTTGTCTCGTTCTGTTTGACCAGGACTATGTTTGTTTCAGTTTGTTCTGTATCTTGTGAAAGACAATAGGAATGGACATCTTCACTTGGATCAACAGATTTGCTGTCTCTGATCAGAAATGTTTGGTTCTGCTGAGTTGTTGTGATCTGGCATAAAACTATGGTCTGTCATCGGCTTTTGTATTTTCCCTGTATTTGTCTTCGTCCGCAACGTCTGTTCCAATTTTGTCTTTGTTCTGTGGAATAAAGTCTTCATCGTCAGTGTTTGTTACATCTGAACAACCGTTCATGAATGTTCTGTGACGATTATCACTGTGGTCGTCTCCAGCAATATCATTTTTCCACAGAAGGGGTCGTGGTCGCTAACTCTGACACATCTGCAGACTGTCCGAACACTGAGGTTTTTGTCTATTTCCTCCCGAAGCATCAGAGTTGGTTCTGCTGGCAAAGTCTTTCACCATGACAACTCTCCAGTGCTCAGAAACATTTCTTCTGGCCACGTCACTGTAGGAACGTGTACCAGGAACAATAGGCACACGATCATGTCTGTTCTGACCTCTTGATTTGTCATTTGATCCCCAGATGATGGTTGAGCTTTCTCTCACCCATCCATTTTGCCTGCGGTTTCCCGCATACTGATAACCACGTGGGGGACTACGATTGGTGCCTGACTGCTTTTCAAAAAATGTGAAATTGTCCTGGGTCTGAGCAGCATTGTTCCTGTCTGAGAGTTCCTGGTAGTGGCGTTTGTTTCTTTGAGGTTGTTTGCCACCAGGTTGATGGACACCTCTGTGACTGTTCTACTCACTGTCTTCATGGGTTCGTAGTCCGAGGCCAAGTGTCTCCACGTTCCCGCGGGACTGGGAAGGATTGTCCTTCAGTATCGTCTTGGGAAGATATCGGTTTGAGTCTGTCTCTGATGTGGAGCTTCCCACTATGAATATGGGCAATCTGCCAAGTCCGCGGTGAAACTCCATCATCTGTCTTTGTCTTGAGGTAAGGTTGGAAGCCACCCTGATGCTGCTAGCCCTCAGGTTGTTTCTGAGGTCCTTGTCTCCCAGGACAGCCATCTTGTCTGCCCACCGACAGAACTGGACCAAGATGGGTTGGGGGGTCACTTCTGTGAAGCCATGGTTTGCCAATGTGGAACGCCCTGCGATGTCGTCATGTCGCCAATTGTCGCCGTTAGTGTGGTCGTTCAGTGAATCAATGATGATTTGGGTAGTAGTTCGCTCATCTTCCCACTCTTCTTCATGCACATTGTGGAATGTGAGATTGCAGGCTTTTGAATCCTGTTCTGCTGCCTCTAACTTCCTCTCCAATAGATCTAGTCTTTTCATCATGAGAGTCTTGTCTTCTTTCAGTTCCTTAATATTACCAACACTGATGGCGACACTGTCTTTCAGCTCACTGATTTCCGCGAAAAAAGCACCCGATGTTGTTTTCAAGACCAGAGAATTTCCCGTCGATGTTTTTTTTCTTTTTTTTTTTTAAATTCCAGCAATATGTACTTGCAAATTCTGCTGCAAATGCGCGAAGCGCCAGTCCATAAAGTGCACGATGTTTGATTGATGTACTGCAGTCTATTTGTGACATCATTTCAGGTGCCTGTAGTTTGTTGACTGTTTTCTCTTAACAAGGTCCGCAGCTTGAAGTTGCAGGTCTAATGTTTTCATGTGTTCGTGTCTTTTTGACCACACACCTTTACACACACAGCGTTCAATGAAGGAGCAGACTTCACGTGCAACCAGCGTGGTGAGCGTGGATGAAGGGATGGCAAGTGTGAACTGCGCTTACACAAAACGAAAGCCAGAATCCCTCATTAATTCTACTAATTTTTGAAAGCTGATTTTCGCTCCATCTACTAACCTTGTCATCAATCCACACTCTGTGCATCTGAAAGTGATGATGGATTGGTCAAAAGGTTAGTAGATGTACCAAAAATAAAGGCGATGCGATCAAACTAGTAAACACAACAGACTTTCGTTAGAAAGGAGAGTGCTGAATAATCACGACCGCCACTTGTAAACCGCTTCCGTACTATCAGAGAGAGAGAGAGAGACAGAGACAGAGACAGACAGACAGACACATAGAGAGAGAGAGAGAGAGAGAGAGAGAGTGTGTGTGTGTGTGTGTGTGTGTGTGTGTGTGTTGATGACATTTATGTTGTGAATGTGTGTGTTTGATATAGGGGTTGACAATTGAGGCATGAAGTAGCATTGCGTCGTTTTGTTGCAGTTCTTAAGAATAATTTGTCTCGCTTGTTTTCTCTCATTGCAGTAGGTGGTACGTTAGTGCGTGCAAATGTACACAAAGCAAATAGGTGCATGACTTCGAAACACACTTGTGTAGAAGTACGCAACGCAAAATCAGAGCATGATTTGTGAAGCAAATGTTTCCCCTCTGAGCCCGTAAGAGGCACCTCATGGTGAATGCGCATATTGCCCGTAGGTTAGTCTGATCCTAGACCAGCACAACGTAACTTACATGACAATAGCAATAATAATAATGATAATAATTAAGAGGATTTATAGTTACATACCACTTCTCCTTCGTGTTACACACAGCAGAAAATAAATCCTTTTGACGGATTGCCTGAACTGCCCAGCATCACAAGGGAAACAACTACATCAGCCGGTAACTCAACAAATACACTGACAGACAAGAATCTCTTCGCAGTTATTCGGCACTGTGACTGGTACGGGCATATACCTTACTGTGATTCCCTGTCCAAGACCATTTTACAGGGTACAGTGGGGGGCAGGCATGTTTCTCACCATGACACTGTCAAAGACTATTCCACAGGGCACAGTGAAGGGTGGACACATGTCATTCTCGTCGAGACTGTCTGCTATTTCATTCCACTTTATACCACAGTGAGATGGGATCCAACAAAAATCAACTCTTATGCCTAGAGTTATTAAACATACAGTCAATGTTTTATTTCAAAAAGCAAGTCTTTTAGCTTTGCAGTCACAATACTCTAATGTTTGTAAAAGTGGAATGAAACAGCAGTCTTGCAAAAGAAGGAGCAAATAGGAACGCTGAAAATTTGTTAAAATCCCTTAGATTTGCCCTCTTGTGAATTAATCCAAATTATGGAAAAGCATATTATAAGCAGAACTGTAGTAAAAAAAAATAATAATAAATAAAAAGGGCTACTTTACGATCGTGCCCAGGGCATATTGTTAGATTAATTCATAAATTAAGGCTGACCACTTGGAACACTAAATATTCTCATGGTATTACGTGTGTCTGCAGAGAAAACATTTCTGTGCATCATCTTTTGTTTGACTGCCCAGTGTTGACCTCGCTGTATATCAGAAGAAAGGTACTGAGAGAGTAATTTTGATAATGTCAGTACTGTTTTATATGGTTCATATGTAGCTGAAACTGCCATGGTTATTTCACAGGTTGCAAAAATTTTATAAAGATCAACAATTTTATGTACCACCAGGGTATGTCACTTATGTAAATATGCATGTATCCGATGTGTGGACTTGAAAGTACCAACATGGATGATAAGTGAGTGAGTGTGTGTGTGTGTGTGTGTGTGTGTGTGTGTGTGTTTGTGTGTGTGTGTTTTTAAATAAGTGTCTAATATCATTTGGCGATGAAAAGACATTAAATAAACCACTGAGCTGAACTGATCAGCAACTGAAAGGGAGAGAAACCTGTACTGTCAGAGAGCAACTCCCTGCATGCAAACAACAGTGCAGGGAAATATCGATGCTGCACCTTTGGATAAGTACGGACCATCTCTTTCAACATGGACTTCAAAGTCCCATGGAGGCTCTCAACATGGCCATTCGCCTGCAGGCGATACGGCGATGTACGTATGCCCTTTGCACCACACAAAGCATGAAACTGCTTCATGAGACGAATTGTGTACCCTAATCAGACAGAATTCCATGGGAAACCCAAACGAGAACAAAAATGCCTAACAAATGCATCTGACACAGCAACAGAGGAAATACCCGTCAACAGAACAGCCTCGGAAAATGGGCAGTACTATCAATCATGATATAACGATGACGTTGCCCCGAAGGAAGAGACAGTGGACCAACCAGATCAACAGCCACACAATCAAACGGAGTATTGCTCAGTGGAACAGAAACAAGAGGTACCGGACATACTCTACCTTTGAAACAGTCTTCTGACACACATCACAAGAAGCAACATACTTCGCCACGTCAACAGTCACTCCAGGCCAAAAGAACTCTTTAAGAACTCGACAGAGTACACCGAGGACCACAATGACCTAACAAAATCAAGTCTACCAGACCGACCACAGTATGGACTTCCTGGGACATACCAAACAACCCAAAAATGTTAACATCAGCTTTCTTAGAAAACACCTTTGCAGGATGAGCACGTCTGTATGATTCAGCAGACTTGATCATATCACCAAAACTTTTCTCATCCTTTTCACACAGAAAAGTAGCTAAGTCCTTGGAGACACGCTGCAAAAAACTGTTCACGCAAAATAAAATCCACCAGACCTTCAAAAGACTTACCAATCTTTGTCAAAGAGATCCAACGGTCAAACAAATGCCTAAGCTCAGCTGCAAAGGTTTCAAAAGGTTCATCTGTTCCAGGCTTAGCCTCACGAAAATGTTTCCTAAAAACCACCCGGAGTACGCTGGAACGTTTTCAACAAGTTCTCTTTTAGAAGCTCATATGACACAACATTATTCTCTGCAAGACTATGATACACAGTTAAAGCAGAACCCCAAAGCAATGCAGACAGGTATGTAACCCCCAAACTCTCAGACCACACTGAGGAACAAGCATTGGTTTCAAAGCGAAACAAATTAGTGTCTCTGTCATCAGTCCTCTCTTTGAAGGAGGGCACTTTGGGAAAAGTACAATCGGAGTTAGACCTGGGCAAACCAGAACCCTGACTGGCATTGTCCTGTCCTGAGACTGCACCCTGTTGAGAAGTCAATTGAAAACTGTTTTCTTTTTGTTTCCTCAATCTCGTTTATTCTTTCAGTTTCCTCTTGCATTTGTACATGCTCTCTTTTAGTTTCTTCTTGCATTTGTACTAGCTCTCTTTCACTTATCTCCTCTTCCTGAAAAGTTTTCATCCTGATTATTTCCTCTCTTTCCATGTCTTGGGTAATACATGTATCTACACAGGCCAACAGAGCCGCCCCCTCTAAACCAAATACCTTACCCCACCGTAAATATTTAGTGAAAGCTTTGTCCTCGTCCATAGAAGACACAGCATGACTCTATTCCTTTGTTTTCTGTGCCATAACGAGATATGAAATATCGTCATGTCCAACAGGATGCAAACACTAGTGGACCAAAGACAAACAGTTGCTATCAAAACCCAAAAGGTTTCACACCTCTGTCCACTACACCTGGACCGCTCAGCCTGGCGAAGCAGCATCACAAAGGATGCATGTACATCAGAGAAGAGGCGCACAGCAGAAGCTGAGAGAGAGAGAGCGAGCCACACGCAAGGCCAGAGCTACCTCCACCTCCACTTCAGCACCCACCCAAATATGTCCCACATGTGAGCGTTCCTTCCGGGCCCAGATCGGCCTCACCAGCGACCTGCGGACCCACACTCGGCGATCTTCCATCTGAGATTGAAGTCATGGTCATCTTCGAAATCGAAGGACGAACAACAGATATATTCCAAAAGAAAAGATTTTGTTTAACTCTAACCAGCCCGTCACTCTTTAAAAGGACTGAGGATTTTGTAAACCCAACCAACAAAAATATAGGAATAATCAATGAAACAGCAATTAAGAAATATGAAAAAATACACACAATCGGCAATCAATGCCAAACAACAAAAACAAGAAGAAGGAAACAATGAAGGGGGGGAAAAGCACCTGGTTGGCGGCTCCTCTCCCCTGCCCTCCGCGAACAGCAGATCGGGACGCCAGACACAGGTGCGGGAAGAGAAACTAACTAGATAGTAAATCTAAAGAGGTGGATGGGCGAGCCCCAACCACACTTGCATCCCTCACCTGTGAGGTAGGAGAGGGAGATGGCAGTGAACTGTCCAAGCGGTGAGGACACAGATATAAAAAAAACTAACCGTACACTACTTATACCATAAACACAAGTATGAACCAAGCACTGGCATAAGAGTAATAACACGATATAATAAATATCCCACCTGGGTACAAGTTCCAGAATTTTTTTTTTTTTCCAACACAAAAAAAATCCAAAACAACTGATTTTTTTAATGGTTCAGGAATCCATGTACACGCTCACTCACTCAAGAGAAAAGAGCCTTAAGAACGCTAAAGAAGCAGCACAATCCTCAAGTAAAGACAGAAACAAAGATAATCAGGAGAAGAAAAAGAAACAACCGAAGGTGCTGGGGAGGACCCAGAGAAGCACTGTCTTCACCCGCCTTAAGAGCAGTCCTGTACCACCCTTGGAGGCCTGCGCTGTGTTGACGATGGGTACAGGCACGCGCAGGACACTCCATTAAGATATCAAGGAACATAACTGCTCTTGAACAGAGGTAAATCAGACTACAGGATACAACTCATAACAGCCTTAAAGTAGCATCCCCGTGGGTGTACCAGTCCGTATTTCATGACTGCAGGGCCCACCGGTGAAAAACACCACCCTCCAGCTGTCGAGCACATCCCACAGACCCAACCCCCCCTGCCCACGGACAGATGAAGACAGTGCCACTCCAGACACAGCCAAGCTTTCGCCATGCGGTCTTATGTGCCCTCAAGAGAGAATCCAAAGTTGTAGTCTTTCCCACTGTCAACAGGACTTTCCCTGTGGTCAGTGGGTCTTTCCTCACCATCACTTGAACTTTCTCCAGGGTCAGTCTAGTTAAGGCAAAGTAGAAAAAGAAACACCCGAAGGTGCTGGGGAGGACCCAGAGAAGCACTGTCTTCACCTGCCTTGGAGGCCTGCGTTGTGTTGACGATGGGTACAGGCACGCGCAGGACACTCCATTAAGATATCAAGGAACATAACTGCTCTTGAACAGGGCAAATCAGACTACAGGATGCAACTCATAACAGCCTTAAAGTAGCATCCCCATGGGTGTACCAGCCCGTATTTCATGACTGCAGGGCCCACCGGTGAAAAACACCACCCTCCAGCTGTCGAGCACATCCCACAGACCCAACCACCCCTGCCCAAGGACAGATGAAGACAGTGCCACTCCAGACACAGCCAAGCTTTCGCCATTCGGTCTTATGTGCTTATGAGATATAACCAAAGATAATGAAACCAAAACCCACAATGAAAGAAAGAACTAGGTCCTCGTATCTCCAGAAACTATATAGAAGGAGATACCCCGTTACGATGCAGATGGGAACGAAATCAAACACAGTCATACAATGACACAATACAACACAGCTCAGTCTCTCAAAAGCAAAGTATAAACGTTGTCTATCCTTAATAACTGGAATTGAAAAGAAAACGAGGCAGGGAACAGTAAACAATAAACAATCAACAAGTAGGGTAACTCTTGCTCCCATGAAGAAACCTAACACAGAGTAACTTTTATTCAAGACTGGCCCAACTTTTAAACTGAATAAAGTCAGGCAAACACAAAGACGAAAAATCTCTTAGTGGGGAAAAACAAGCGCAGACCTACAACCCCGTTGTCATCACAATAATGACTTGGCAAAGATTTGAACTTTGGGGGGCGGGGGTTGAAGATGAAGAAAATGGGAACATAAAATTAATATTTCATATTTATGATATATTTTCTTAATTTTATGTTCCCATTTTCTCATCTTCAATTTGAATTTAATGCCAAAAGAAAATTTAATTTACGGGATCACCATATGTTACGGATGGTGTGCTGCTGTGTGTATTACTGGCTCTCATTTTCAGAAGTTTGGATGCGTGTATCGATTATTCCCAACACACACCCACACCACACACGAACATGGACAAGCCAGGCAACTCACAAACTAAGTTTCTTTCCCTTTATATGCTGCCTGAACCCTCAATACATTATAAACACATATCACGTCAGACTACCGACCTGGCGGTCAGCCTCTCCACGTTATCATGACGGAAAATCCGGAGGCCCTTTACGATACAGGTACACTACTGACCTGGCGGTCAGCCTCTCCACGTTATCATGACGGAAAATCCGGAGGCCCTTTACGATACAGGTACACTACTGACCTGGCGGTCAAGACGGAGACGGCGGCTGGGGCACGGGCTGCACCCCACACCCGATGGTAACCAGTTACAGCCAAGACAAACTCAGGGCCTCACCGACACCTAGGGAACTGTATAACTACATTGGTTACATAACCTACTACCTACATATTTATCGTCCTTGTCTTGTCACTAGCTGTCACTGTTCGCATAATATATTTCATTAGATTTTGGGGAAAATAACCATGATATAGTCTACTATGTTTCAATACAATGTATGCATTACAATTGACAAATTCCTGATCATCATGGGCGATTATATTGAAGAATACAACAAAGATTTCCTCACGTAACACGTACTTTTAAAAGTACCAAAAATACAATTATTGCAAAGAAAAGAACGATTTCCACTTGTCCCTTACCACACACAAAAAACGTTTTTTATTCTTCCACATTATAATCACTTGATGTGTACAAAACAGGGATCAGAATAAATTTTCCAGTAATTTATAGACACTGATTTTCATCCCTCACTTTCAGAGCTAACCGAAAACTAACACCATTAGCCTACAATACTTTAGAGGAAAGATAAACCACGTTTTGTTTTTTTTCAATAGTACATTGAATTGATTTCACCACTTTTCCTCAGCCACATGTAAATATACATATTCTTCTTCTATCCATTCTCCTCATCCACCTCTCGACTCACACATTCAGTAACGACAACTTCCTGCAGTCATATTGCACCCGCAAGGTTTGTACCCGTATGTGATCTTGTTGCAGAAGTACGTTTACCGACGACATGTATGTACGGCCCCTGATTACCCCCAAAACTAAGCTGTAAGTCTCTTTTCGGCACTGTGGGGTTGTTTTCAGGCCGGCAAATCTATAGAGACTGAAAGGAAATCCTCACTCACCTGACTGACAACAAAACGCGGGTGAGTAGCTGTCAGGTAAACAGGTCAACAGGTGAACAGGCAAACTTCGCTTTCTCAAATCTATCCCCACAATTTGGGACCGGACAAAAATGGTCCGTCACAGACATCTTTTGACCTCCCTTGCATCCATGAAGGGATCCTCAAGCATAGGCTTGAAGATTTTCCCCTACGTGTTATACTGTTCATATAATGATTTTAGTTTTTCATCAACATATTTCCTTCACACACTTTCTTTTTGTTTCATTTCATACCCTTCACTGGCTGCCTTGGGGGTACTGTTTTTTTCTTTTTCTTTTTTTTTTTAAACTCGTGGTGGCGAGAGACACCACAGAATTATAGACTGTGGTGTGTCTTCATTGATGCCAAGAGAGCGCAAGCACAATTAGCGGTTTTCTCTGATGAGGCTGATCCAGTGGACGAAAGTCTAGGTGCAAGCAACATGACTTGAGTTGTCATCAAGAGTGCAAGCAACATGACTTGAGTTGTCATCAAGACCGATTACGATACTTAAAGGTCTAGGTGCAAACAACATGACTTGAGTTGTCATCAAGACCGATTACGATACTTCGCATATGCTGCTAGTGAAGACTGAGCATTTATAATTTAGTGCTGATTTTATGTTCGCATTTTCTTTTTCTCCATCACGGCCCCCCACCCACCTTTTTTTTTTTTTTTTCTTTCATTTAAATATTAAGCCATTAATGTAATGACGGAAAAATGGTTAGCCTGAACTTGTTTTGTCCCCACCACTAAATTGTTCAGCATAACATTGTTTGGCCAATCAGTGGGAGACTACATCTCTTAATCGATCCAAGTAAATACTGTTCTGCACACTTCTTAGCTGCTGACAATGCTGGGGTTACTAAACGGCACAGCTGATCACTCGGACTGTTCGACATCTTTTTGACCTCCCTTGCATTCGTGAATGGGTCCTGAAGCAAAGGCTGAAAAATGTTCCCCTACATTATATACTTTTAATATAATGCTTTTAGTTTTTCAGCAACTTATTTTCTTACCACACCTCTGTTTCGTTTTACTTTTCTACCCTTCCCTGGCTGCTTTGGTGTACTATTTGGCTTGCTTATTTTTAACCTTTGGTGGTGAAAACAAAACACCACTGAACTCTAGACTGTAGCGTATGTCTATTTGATGCCAATGGGACACGGATACAATCAGCCGTGTCTCCCTTATGTGTCCGATCTAGCGGACGAAAGGCCTAGGAGCAAGTAATATGAATTGAGCTGTGTTCAGGAACGATTACGATGGTTCGCATATGTTGCTAGTGAAGGATTTTTAACATGTATAATTCATTCGTGATTTTGTGTGCTCTGACCACTAAGACTGTTCCGTATCTTTTGATCACCCATGCATCCTTAAATGGATTCTCAAGCATAGGCTCAAAGATTGTCCCTTATATTTTATACTGTTTGTGTAATGTTTTTAGTTTTCAACAACATTTTTGCTCTCCACACTTTCGTTTTGTTAATTCTACTACCTTTCGCTGGCTGTTTTTCGGGGTGCTGTTAGATTCTTTTTCGAACCCTTGGCAGTCGGAACACCACAGAATTATGGACTGTGGTGTGTCTCTATCTGACGCCAAGAGCACAGACACAATCAGCCGTGTCTCCCTGATGAGTCTGATTCAGCGGACGAAAGGCCTCGGAGCAGGCGATACATATAGATCTGCCTTCAAGAGAGATTACGATAGTTTCCTCATGCAGCTAGTGAAAGGGTTTTTATATTTATGATATACATTTTCCCATTTACGTCCTCTTAATTTTTTTTTATGTTGATCACAATTTCAAATCTTTGCCAAATCATTACTTTAATGATGGAAGAATTG
>JADBJO010001212.1:0-17500 GCA_016801955.1 Conus betulinus | reverse complement strand
TGTTTTGTAGATAGTAAGTGGAGTATCAACAAGAAAGCTGAGCGCCATTAGAATTGCCACCAGCTCAGCCGTGAAGATAGTATACCCCTTCACGAGATGAAAAGATTTTTCAACTTTAAGGGTAGGAATAACAAAACCACTTCCAGCTTTTTTTTCATTTAACAGTGATCCATCTGTGAAAACTTTAAGGTGATGTGAATAATTATTATCGATATGAGATTGGGCAAGAGAGAACAATATATTATTGTTAACATTCTTTTGTTGATCAGTGTATTTATAATCAAAACATGGTGTGTGCAGTTCTCTGTTTGGGAATCAGGGATACAGGAAAACGATCAGCAATATTCTTGGGATCAATCTCGGCGTCTTTCAATAATTTCGAGGAATATGTCATTATGGTTGTATTAAATTTAATATATCTAGCTCGCTTCGGGAAATGGATATCTGATCGTAAAGCTAATTCATCTCTTTGCTTGAGTTCTGAACAGATGAGCTACGTAGGATGAATTTAGTACAAGCCAAGTTTCAATAGTCGTCAAGGGGCAGAACTCCGGCTTCGTAATACGTTCCTGATGCACTGGCATGAAATGGGACACCTAGTGCGAGTCTAAAAGCCTTGCAGTCTATGCTTTGCAACTTTTTAAGTAAATAGTTTGGTGAGAAGAAACACTTTCTTGTGCGTATGATAAATTTGATCTTATGAGAGATGTCGAAAGGTGTACTAAAGTTTGTGTGTATCTGCACCCCAATTCTGTTTACTGATTACTTTAAGAAGATTAAGGGATTTGCTGGCATCGTTGATAATATGTTCAATATGGTTGTTCCAAGTTAATTTAGAGGTAATATTTACTCCTAAAAATTTTATCTCGGTGACATAATTCATTACATTGTTATCTACCTTAAAAGTAGGATATTGCAAGTACTTCCGCCAGCGCGTCAAATAACATCATGTGTTTTTTTCTGCCGATAAACTAAGGCCGTTTTCAAAAACAAATATTGCTATATTATCTATGTCACGCTGATATGTTTTTTTTTAATAAATTGAAAGATCTGACTGACGTTTTCTTCTTTAAAGTTACGTTCATCCACATGCAAATATCGTCAGCATATTGCACCAAGGAGCAGTTTTTAAATAAATGCTTTGGGAGATCGCATGTCAGAATATTAAAAAGTAGTGGAGCAATGACCGATCCCTGAGGATGCCCATTTGTAAATATCTCTTGCTGGAATAAACATTTTGTATCTTTGTTTCCATACTTCTACTGGTCAGAAATGCTTTGATATAGTTATATATATATATATATATATATATATATATATATATATATATATATATATATATATATATATATATATATATATATGACCAGAAAGATCAATGCTTTTCAGTTTATATAAAAGTGTCTCATGCCAACATAATCATACGCTTTTCCGACATCAAACAAAGTAGCGAGAATATTTTTTTCTTCTCGCAAATTGTTGTTTTACATGAATCATCAATTTTACCAGATGGTCTATTGTTGATGTGCCTTTTCTAAAGCCTGCTTGTGTAGCCAGAATTATACCACGTTTCTCACAGTGATATACAAGCCTACTTAAAACAGTTCTTTCCATTAACTTACACGTGTGAGAGGTGAGGGCAATCAGACGGTAACTATTTATGTTGGATCTAGGTTTGCCCTGCTTTTAAGATCGGTACGACTACAGATTCTTTCCAAACAGAAGGGATACTTCCATCTTGCCAGCATTTTGTTATGATGTTATATAGAAACGATACAATATTTTCTTGCACGTGTTTTAACATCTCGTTCGAAATTGCATCCAGACCAACTGATGCTTTCTTTTTTTTTGTTTTGTTTTGTTAGTAATGATATTACTGCATTTCTTAATTCCTGTAGAGTGATATCTGCGATTAGATAATGGTCACCTTTTTCTTCTGGATCACAATACATATCGTTATTCTTTGAATTTCCCCTCATAGCTTTATCAGAAAGGCTATTTGTGGAACTATTCTTTGCAAATATATATGTGCAAGCTTTGGCTTTTTGAGCAGCAGTTGGAAATTGCTCATTTTCGAAAGTAACTGGATAAATTGGAAGATTCACTCCCTGTTTCGTTTCATGGACCTTTGTCCAAACTTTTTCAACGTCATGGTGATCTGAGACTTTGGTGAGACAAAAGGAGGACCAGTGGTCCAGTTTAGCTTTTTCAGACTCTGCTGCTCATATTCTTGGTCTGTTTCATAGTGACGATTTTTTTTCGGCTTATCTTTAACATATTCTTTGTATTTTAGTTTTTTTTCATCAACAGCACGTTTGCAGGATTCCGTCCACCACACATTTCCACTATGAACTGATCTTCTTTTGTAATAAGTTTTTGGAATGGATTTGGTTGCAGCATACAAGACCGATTCAAAAAATGTGTGTACATAGTTTCAACATCCTGGTTTTCAAGAGTTGTTTACATTAAAAGATATTAAAATAGATTTGAATTTCTCCCAGTCAGCTCGTTTGTAATTATATTTTGGAATTTTGTCAACGCTGTGTTGTCTTGTGCAAGTGTAAAACGTCTGAGGGATATGGTAATAGGGAGGTGGTCACTTCCGCAAGTGTCTTTATCAACCTGCCAGGAACATCTAAGAGCTAAAGATGTGGAGATGAAAGAAAGATCAATTGCTGAGGGTCTATGGTTAGGGACATCTGGCAGTCTAGTGACACGCCCATCATTTAGAAGGTACAGGCCAGAATCAAGAATATTTTCTACCAAGCAATTTGAGCTAACTTTAGAGCAACAGCTGTCCCAGAAGGGAGCATGTTCATTGAAATCGCCGGCGATCAACCACTTCTGATTTTGCGCGTCTATAGTACGTAACCAGCCTGTGTTACAGTCAAATACTCCTTTTGGGAGATATACAGAAACTATGTTTAGTGTTAAACGACATATCAAATCTTACACACACTGCGCATGAGTGAATACTTGCAACATTTTCTGGAACCGGCGATGTTATAAGGCAGTAAGACAGATGTTCATGTATGTAGATGGCTGTGGACACTTTTTCGCCAGTGTTGACACACACTGGAGGATAGAAAAAGTTTTGCCAGCCGTGGTGTTTTATCACTGGACACATTTAGTGACTGCAGAATTAAAACGGAGGATGAATTATCTGCAATAAGCTCTTGAAGGTGGGAGATGTTAGTTGCCACCGAGCGACAATTCCACTGCAATATGTCTATTTTGGGCTCTTTAGCCATAAAAAGTCAAAAACAATAACAAAAAATACTAATGCTTTTAGAAAAAAAAGTAAAATAAACAGATGAATGCAAATGGGTGGAAACGAAACTATTAACTAGAGGGAGTCCGCAAAGTCATGGGCTAAGGTGGGAGAAATCAGTTTAACTGGGTACAAAAAGATATAACAAAGATGACGATGGTAAATGCAATCAAAGCATTGACTTAGTTGACAGAAAGACATTTATGGAAACCAGCGGAAGAAGTCACACCGTGGCGGTAGCACCGGAGCCATGTAGCTGTAGTGGAGCCGGCACTGTCGCCGTGGACGGGGTCCATCGTCCCTCTACAGTCTGCTGGGGACAAGTCGTGCAGGTCGTCTTGGTTTGGACCAAAACTGGTAGTGAAGATGACGACCCAGATTCCCAGCAATGACACTCAAGCCTCGTTTTTGAAGGGTGGATGTTGTCCCGCATGTACTGGGCTTGTTGCTGACATTTTCATGAGATACAAACGATACGTTCTTATCACAATGAAGACTAGACAGTACATGGGCGTTGAATATTTCACGTTTTGTGTTTTTAGGTCTGAAAGTCTGGTAGGAGCAACCCGGCTGATGATGATAAGCATTTTGGGATATTTCTTTCTCAGACTTCGAACGAGCTAGACAAAGTTTTTTTTTTATGTTTCCTGTGTGTCTTTTGTGTTTTTGAGATCGTTCACACCTACATGGAGTACAATGGCATCTGTATAATCCATTGTATTGTCCAACAGAGTATTGTTACATTCCTTTATTGTGTAGCACTTCTGATGTTTTACAACGTGCAAGCCATACCCCAAAAACTAATCTTTCTTCACATATGCCATTTAACACAGAATCCGAGACGATCAAAACTTTGGGGAGATCGGAGCTGCTGCCAGTTTCATATCTCTCCGAATTGTTTGCTTGTAGAATTAAACTGCTGTTTACAGCTGAGTGGTGGTAAGGTTTTGGGGAAACTTTTTGTTCTTTGGACGGTATCCATATGGGTTAGACACTTGAGACCAGGATCTTTCTCGTGACGTGATATCTTTTTTACAGCCTGTTTTACGTCATTTGTTTTTGCGTCACTCTGGTCATCCACTGTATGTTCTGCAGATTTCTTGGCTTTGAGTTTGACAACATCGGAAATACTTGATTTAGATATTTTTGGTCGGACATTTCTGTTTCTATTTCATTTCTTGATTTTTTTATATTCTGTCTCAGTGTCACTGTCCTTTGTATTGCTGACATTGTTGTCTTTTTGTCGTATGATGGAACATAGCTTTCGATTCCGTCTGTGATGGTAGATTTTAGTTCTAACGTAGAGGCATTCATTTTTTCAAGCAATAAACCTGCATTAGAAAAGCCTTCAGCCGAAACATATTTTGTAAAACTAGTATACACATCGGGGACCTCTGTCTGATCGTTTTGATCTTGACCACGATTACAGACATTACGAATATCAGCTATATCATCTCGTTGGCCTGCATTTTCTTGCCCAGTTTCTTTTTTTTTCTTTCTCGATCTCCGAAAGAAGCTGAAGGGTCATAAATTTGGAGGAACATACCTGACATGTATTTTCGGTGGGAACGAATAAAAACACACAACATATAGTCCGGTAGGTAAGTTCTTGACCAAGGAATCGACGTAGAACACTCGGAACACACGAGCGTACGGCCACTGGCATTACCGTCACCTTGGGAGCGTTGACCTGGCCTGTTCGTCTTTGTTGAGATGTTCTATTGTGAAAGTGTTTGCTTATTTCTAATACTATCTGCTATCAGTAATGGTATGCGTGGATGATTTCCCACAAACGAAGTGAGTTTTTAAGTGGACGATGGAGTCAGTTCGGTACCGCACTGCACACTTCTCTTTAAAGAACCCCATTGGTTTCTAGTCGCACCAAGAATATCTTTGCTCCCATCTCATTACCGGAACTGCACCCTGAACGTTCAGAAAAGCTGTTAAAGAGTACTCTACATACCAAAGCTAAACAGAGAAGGGCATTTTCTTTTCCTGGGTAACCCACTGCCTGTCTTCGTCTGTCACGACCAGTTCCTACCCCGAGTGAATTTCGCGTTTCATCCATTTACTGGATGGGTCTCTGAAAAAAAAATGCTCAAAGTACCTGACCAAAATTGCAGGTGTCTGGGTCTTTCGGGTCAGAGGTAGAGGGCAGCCCTTTCATGCAGTCTTAGGCTGGAATGTTAATCCATAGCATCATCTTCATCAGCCCCTTCTATTGGTTTAAATATCAAATCTCTGGCTCTTTATATTCTTCATGGTGACCTCAATTTTGATTACCTCTCCACGTCTATGCCCCTTGTGGTTCTGTTGGTGTTATTGGCGTCGGCAAATTCATGGGGATTGTCGTTAAATGGATTTGGTAATGTCTTCTTGAGGGAGATTTCAGTGAGTTAAACAAGTGATATCCTACATATTTTGGGTCATATCTGGGGGACGACACACTCACGTTTCCTCCATTTAATGGATGCGTCTCTGAAAAAAAAAAAAAACTGCTCTTGGTGTGTGTGTGTGTGTGTGTGTGTGTGCGTGTGTGTGTGTGTGTGTGTGTGTGTGTGTGTGTGTGTGTGTGTGTGTGTGTGTGTGTGTGTGTGTGTGTGTGTGTGTGTGTGTGTGTGTGTGTGTGTGTGTGTGTGTGTGTGTGTGTGTGTGTGTGTGTGTGTGTGTGTGTGTGTGTGTGTGTGTGTGTGTGTGTATGTGGCACTTCCTCCTCCTTGGGCACTGTTGTTGTTATTGCCTTCCTTCTCCTGGGCACTGTTTTTACTGCCTCACTCCTCCCTGGGCACTGTTGTTGTTTCTCTGCCTTACTCCTCCTTGGGCACTGTTGTTGTTTCTGCCTTCCTCCTCCTTGGGCACTGTTGTTGTTTCTGCCTTCCTCCTTCTTGGGCACTGTTGTTTTTCTGCCTTTCTCCTCCTTGGGCACTGTTGTTGTTTCTGCCTTCCTCCTCCTTGGGCACTGTTGTTGTTTGGGGCACTGTTGTTGTTTCTGCCTTCCTCCTCCTTGGGCACTGTTGCTGTTTCTGCCTTCCTCCTCCCTGGGTTCTGTTGTTTCTGCCTTCCTCCTCCCTGGGCACTGTTGTTTTTGCCTTCCTCCTCCCTGTACACTTTTGTTTCTGCCATCCTCCTCCCTGTACACTGTTGTTTCTGCCTTCCTCCTCCCTGTACACTGTTGTTTCTGCCTTTCTCCTCCCTGTACACTGTTGTTTCTGCCTTCCTCCTCCCTGTACACTGTTGTTTCTGCCTTCCTCCTCCCTGTACACTGTTGTTTCTGCCTTTCTCTTCCCTGGGCACTGTTGTTTCTGCCTTCCTCCTCCCTCCCTGTACACTGTTGTTACTGCCTTCCTCCTCCCTGTACACTGTTGTTGTCACTGTCTTCCTCCTCCCTGGGCACTGTTGTTGTCACTGTCTTCCTCCTCCCTGGGCACTGTTGTTATTACTGCCTCCTTCCTCCCCTGGGCACTGTTGTTGTTTCTGCCTTCCTCCTCCCTGTACACTGTTGTTACTGCCTTCCTCCTCCCTGTACACTGTTGTTGTCACTGTCTTCCTCCTCCCTGGGCACTGTTGTTGTCACTGTCTTCCTCCTCCCTGGGCACTGTTGTTGTTACTGCCTCCTTCCTCCCTGGGCACTGTTGTTGTTGTCACTATCTTCCTCCTCTCTGAGCACTGTTGTTGTTGTCACTATCTTCCTCCTCCCTGGGCACTGTTGTTGTTGTCACTATCTTCCTCCTCCCTGAGCACTGTTGTTGTTTATCACTATCTTCCTCCTCCCTGGGCCCTGTTGTTGTTGTCACTATCTTCCTCCTCCCTGAGCACTGTTGTTGTTGTCACTGTCTTCCTCCTCCCTGGGCACTGTTGTTGTCACTGTCTTCCTCCTCCCTGGGCACTGTTGTTTTTGTCACTATCTTCCTCCTCCCTGGGCACTGTTGTTGTTGTCACTGTCTTCCTCCTCCCTGGGCACTGTTGTTGTCACTGTCTGTCTTCCTCCTCCCTGAGCACTGTTGTTGTTGTCACTGTCTTCCTCCTCCCTGGGCACAGTTGTTGTCACTGTCTTCCTCCTCCCTGGGCACTGTTGTTGTTGTCACTGTCTTCCTCCTCCCTGGGCACTGTTGTTGTCACTGTCTTCCTCCTCCCTGGGCACTGTTGTTGTCACTGTCTTCCTCCTCCCTGAGCACTGTTGTTGTTGTCACTGTCTTCCTCCTCCCTGGGCACTGTTGTTGCTGTCTTCCTCCTCCCTGGGCACTGTTGTTGTTGCTGTCTTCCTCCTCCCCGGGCACTGTTGTTGCTGTCTTCCTCCTCCCTGTACACTGTTGTTTGTTGTTGTGGAGAGAGAGAGAGAGAGAGAGAGAGAGAGAGAGCGAGAGAGAGAGAGAGAGCGAGAGAGAGACAGCGAGAGAGAGAGAGAGAGAGAGAGAGAGAGACTGATATTTGCTCGTGCAGTGATGTAACCAGATGGACTAGATGAAGGTAACGTCGTCACCAGTACAAGGTGTTCTGACACTTTGTGTACTGAAACACACACACACACACACACACACACACACACACACACACACACACACACAACATACCAATCACATGATCAGTGTTCCCGTCCATATCGGATGCAGAATATCTGTGAATACTACAGCACAGGTCAGGTCACTCGTTTTGAATGTTGCACAGTTCCGTCATTCATTTGTGAATACCCATCTCTAAAACTTTGATTAATTGGCATATGGGGAAAACATATCTATACCAGCCAGTTGGCGAAGTGTTGACACTGAGTGACAGAAGCTGTGAACTTTCACTGATCTGAGCCCCTACATCAACCTGGAGACTGCACAGTCGTCACCATGCCGGAGACTGCGTTGTCATTCCGAGCCGTTTGTGGAGGATTTGTGTCAGTCTTCCTTGCTTTCATGGCTCGACGAAATGTGAAGAAGAAGCCATGTTTATTCGGACATTGAAACTGGACAGACGGCTACACGGTGTTATAGTTGGCTTGCTCCTGGCGTATTTGTACTCCGGCGTTTTTCTACACTGCTTTGGGGACGTGGAGCTGAACCCTGGACCTACATCTGGCGGAAGGGCGGACAGTCGTCGACAGAGCCATCTGAAGAGTGCCAGTGACCCGACGCTAAAAGACATCATGTCGATTCTTAAGTTCGACGAGGTGAAGGAAGAAATTTCGACAGGTCAGAGACATTTGTGCTGGACTACATGAAGAGTTGACCGAACTGAAGGAAAATTTTTTACAAATTCAAAACGTGAAAATCAGTCTCTAAGGGAACAAAATGAAAAAACTGTGGGAAAAGGTAGAGAACTTGGAAATGAAGACTGACGACTTAGAGGGATGGTCAAAAAGAAATAATGTTATCTTTTATGGCATTCCCCGACATGAAAATGAAACAAAAGAGCAACGCACAGGTTTAATCAAGGATGTACTAACACAAAACTGGATCTGACACAGGACATTGACTTTGACCGACTTCACAGACTCAACAGAAAGGGAGACTCCCCTATTATTGTCGATGTACTGTTTTTCAAAGACAAGGAAAGAATTCTCAGTAACAGAAAAAAACTTAAAGGCACCAGCATATTTATTGGTGAAGATTTCTCTTCACGGGTCCGAGACATTCGACGCAAACTTGTACCTCATTTGAAGGCAGCCAGAAATGAACACAAAAAAGCTGACAATGATTTTTGACCATTTGATAATAGATGGAAAGAAATTTGTTTTGGACCACCAAGCAAATCTAAAGCTAATTCAATAGGAATACGGCCAGCCCAGCGCACATAATGAGTACAGATGTTTCTGTCACAAACACAACAAATGTTGTGCATAGAATTGTAAATAATGCACAGGGAACAAAAAATTTAGAATCACTGTCTTGTTTTAGCTTTAGCAGAATGCCTCCACGTGCAAGTGACACTGCTCCTCGTGAGTCTGTGACAGAGAATGACACTGCAGCAATGGCAGCCCCCGCCAGCGTGCACGAGAAAAGCGTGAACACTTTCCCCAATCTCCAGTGGTGTCAGTGATGTGTTTTGTGGGGTGGCAGTGAAGATTGTAAACAGCGAGAAAAAAAGTGCACATGTGCGAGGGCGTGAAAGGAATCATGTGTGTATGGATGATAAACGCTTGTCTTTTTTTGCACTGGAATGTGAATGGGCTATTGTCGAAGATTGGTGATCAGAACTTTATATCTCTTATGTTACGTCGTTCGATATTGTTTGTCTTGTTGAAACTTTTTGTGATTATTTACAACCTTCTTTTTTCATACCCATGAAATATTCTGCAAACACGCTGTACAATTTAGTCATCAAGGAAGACGATCAGGAGGAATAATTTGTCTCATAAAAAAGAGTTTTTTGCAACATGTTAGAGCTGTTGATGTTGATAACAACAAAGTCATTATGTTTGTAATATCTAAAAGTCTACTCAATTTGACCAAAGATGTTTTGTATGTGTGCACCTATGTACATCCGGAAAACTCACCATATTATTCGCACTTTGATGTTGATAGTGGTATTCGGACACTTGAAGATATTCTGACGAATAAGATATTTGAATTTCCTAATATGTACATACTTTTAAACGGAGACCTTAATAGCAGAACGTCTAATGCTAATCAGTTTATAACTATGAACGACACTATGTATAATAACTCTTTGAAAAACGAATCGTTTTGTGTTAAAAGGGAGTCTGAAGACAAGGCACTGAACAGGTACGGCAAATGTTTGCTAAGCATGTGCACAGCTCTAGAATTATGCATTTTAAAACGGAGTATGTAATGGCGACCCTAAAGGTCGTTTTACATACGTTTCTGAGACAGGTGATAGCGTGAATGATTATGTTTTGGCTTCTGTTGATCTGTATGTATGTATGATGGCATCATGTACTCTATATGTACAAGAACGCATCGAGTCGGACCATCAGCCTTTGGAACTCCATGTTAATTTTGATAATGGCGATGAGCTTCATATGAACCATGGTTATATCAATAAAAACGTAAAGTTTATTGAAAAGTTTGTTTGGCAGGAGCAGAGGGCTGGAATATTCCATGCTCTCATGAGCAGTGAAGATAGTAAATCTTTACTCGAAGCAGCAATTGATCTTATTGATGTGGACATCAACTTGGCATTGAAATACATTTAACAACTGTGTGAAAAAAACAAGCTGAGTGTATGAAAACAAGGATCAGAACTGATAAGAGGAAACGTAACAATGCGTGGTTTGATGTAAATGTAATGTGGCTAAGCTTTCGGCCAGGAGGCTGCTTTGAGTATTTCGTGGAACTTTAGATGTTGAGGACAGGTCAAGGTCTTGTAAATCACGGAGAGAATATAAAAAACCTGTTACAGAAAAAGCAAATGAATATAATACTTGTTTATTAAGTAATCTTGTTGACTTGGTCAATGATCCCAGTGCGTTCTGGCAGAATGAACATAAGGTGTCACCCAAAGTGTCTCGTGTACATGCACCTATTTCTATTAATGAGTGGCATGAGCATTTCAAAAACCTCCTTCATCAGGATGTGGACAGTTCAATAGAAATGGAAACTGCGTCTGATTTAGAAGCCACAGATGAACTCAATTTATTTGATAACCCAATTTCAAAAGAAGAAGTTTTACTTGCCATAAAGAAATTGAAAAATGGCAAATCTGCTGTTCCAGATGGCTTAATTGGAGAAATGCTCAAAAAAATGGTGGCCAAATAATTGTCGATTTTCCTTGTTAAATTTTTCAGTGCTCTTTTTCACAGAGGAATATATCCTGAAGCCTGAATGGAATCAATTATAGTACCACTATTTAAAAAAAAGGTAATGTTAACGATCCTGGCAACTATAGAGGTGTGTCACTATGTGACATCGGCAGCAAAGTGTACAGTTCTATTATAAACAACAGGTTACAGATATGGGTAGAACAGTATAATATAACAGGCGAATATCAGGCGGGTTCAAGAAAGGGTATTCAACAGTGGATCATATGTTTACATTACTAGCAATAATACAAAAGCAATTTTCGTTAAATCGTAAATTCTATGTAGCTTCTATTGATTTTGAGAAGGCCTTTGACTCCATTTCAAGGAAACTACTGTGGCCAGTTTTTTTTCAGAAGAATGGTGTTAAAGGGAAGCTGTTTCAATGTATAAGAAGTATGTATTCTAATGTAAAAGCAAAAGTAAGATTCGGCAACGAATTCACTGACAGTATTTTGTGCACACAGGGTGTGAAACAGGGAGATGCCTGTAGTCCTGTATTGTTTTCTCTATTTATAAACGAATTAGCATCAGAAAACATTGCGAAGGGGCGACATGGAGCGACATGTCACACGAGACCCTCGAATTATTTATCTTGCTACTGGCTGACGATATCGCTTTGCTATCAAACTCTCCAGTTGGACTCCAAACCCAACTAAATAATCTCCATAGTTTAGCCACAAGGCTTCAACTCAAAGGTAAATATATAAAAAGAGCAGTATTGTGGTTTTTTAGAAAAGGGGGATACTTAGCAGCAAGGGAGAGATGGTCTTTGAATGGTGAGGCAATGGATGTTGTGAATTGTTACAAATAAACTCGGCATCTGCTTTACCACACGTCTTGGTTTTTTTTCACCTGCCTGTCAGGATCTTGCGAGCAAAGCAAAAAACATGCATTACTGTGTATACTGAGAAAACTGTATATGCTAAATAATAATTCATTACCTGTATTACTCAAACTTTTTTGATGCTCAAGTTCAGCCAATCGCGCAATATGGAGCCGAGATATGGGGCATGGATAAAGCTGTTATTGAAATAGAAAAAGTTCACCTATTTGCTTTAAAAAGAGTCTTGGGAGTGCAGCCTAGAACGCCTAATGATCTTGTATGTGGGGATACAGGCCAATATCCTTTGTATATCAACTCTTGTTTGCGATGTATTAGTTAATGGTTGAAAATTTTACGTATGAATGATGAAAGATTACCACATAAGACGTACAAAATGTTGCTTAGTTTAGAATTACGAAAAAAGAAAGAAATGGGCATCTGACATTCGCGATTTTTTTGTATCAAAATGGGTTCGGATTTGTTTGGATTAACCAAGGTGTTGAAAATATCAAAGTCTTTTTTAAAAATAACTTCGTCAGAGGCTAATCGATAACAGATGGCAAAAATGGGAGGACACATTCAAAACAGTGACAGGTATGCATTTTATAGAACATTTAAGTCATCTAGAAATTGTGAAGCATATCTTTTGCTTGACATTGACAGACACTTAAAGAATTATATGACAAAGATGAGATTAATAATAGCTGATATATGTACACAGAAGTATCGGTATACTAATGCTGATGAAGATGCCAGGATGTGCCCACTGTGTAAGAACGCGACGGACGGAAAGATGTCCTGCCTTCCAAGATTTGCGAAATGATTTTATCCCCCCTAAATATCTCAGAAACCCATGTCTGTTTAATGTCGTACTGCTCATTTCAAATCGAAATGAAATAACATTGAAGAATGTTTGCATATATTTGTACGAAGCATTTAAACTGAATAAACTTCCGAATCCACTTCTCTCTCTCTCTCTCTCTCCTCTCTCGTCTCTCTCTCTCTCTCTCTCTCTCTCTCTCTCTCTCCTCTCTCTCTCTCTCTCCTCAAAAAGTCTCTCTCTCTTCAAAAAGTAAAACTGCAAAAGCTACCCAGTGGTTTGTGGAAAACGTTCTGTGGATCATCACTATGCTGGCTTCCATCAT
Source organism: Conus betulinus (assembly GCA_016801955.1). NCBI lineage: Eukaryota > Metazoa > Mollusca > Gastropoda > Neogastropoda > Conidae > Conus > Conus betulinus. The sequence continues at coordinate 4,514 of JADBJO010001212.1, read as the reverse complement.
CACTTTGCCTGCAACCATCATACAGAGTGTGAAGATGGGCGAGATGAGACAGAACACTGTCCATTCAGTAGTCCTGACTGCCAGGGATTAGTGTCATTTTATAAAAGTGCTACAAATTTGTCAGGAATGTGAACGATGTACACATCAGATGCACCTGATGTATTAACAATCGCAACAATGCAGCGTATTTCATTGGCAGGCGAGTTAAGCTTTCCATTTGGTGTTGGTGACTGGTTTGGTGTACTTAAGAATTTAACAAAAGTACATTGGGTATAGATTAAAAAATGGCTCGGGAGAGGGGGGTAGGGGAGGGGGGGGGGGGTGCATTTTAATGATACGTTGCTGCCTTCTATGTATAGATATGAGACTGTAAAATGAACGGTCTGTTTGCTGTAATAAGTTTGACATCGACATTTTAATAAAAAGAAGTCTAGCACAGAAATGTTACTTATCCAAAACTGGCTCACTGCTGACGACTTGTGACACTGTAGAAAGATAAACTACCTTGGCACTTGTCCGGTTTTCTGAATACTTTGTACTCTGGGATTTCAAGATATTGTTTTTTTTTTATGTTGTTTGTCCTTGTATGCAATTACATTTGCCTTGTCTGGAATTGCCTCTAAGGTGTCCATGGGAGCTCAAAAACAGTTTCTCTGTTATATAGAAAGACAAACTGAAACTCAGAATACTATACTGAACTGATGGGCATAGGAAATCCTAACATAGAAAAGATATTATTTGATCGATTATCTGTTATTTTTCTTTCCATGCTGGGATAAAGTACCAAATCTAATGTTATTTGGGATAACCTTACTGATGAATAATTCTAATCATCATCATCATCATCATCATCATCATAACCACTATCATCATCATCATCATCAATCATCGCACGCACGCACACACCACGCACGCACGCACGCACGCACGCACAGCACACACACACACACGCACGCACGCACGCACGCAACGCACGCACGCCACGCACGCACGCACACACACACACACACACACACACACACACACACACACACACAAACATACACACACCACTATTACGGGGCAAAATTAAGAGAAAGCTTTAGAGTCGGCGAAAAGTGTCGTCTTCGGGGGTCGCGACTTGAAGAAAGAGAAAGAACAAGAGGTGCAGATTCAGAAAAAGAGTTTGTTCCCCCCCAGAAGAAGTCACTGACATGAGAAAGAGCACGCTTCTGTCTTGATATTGAACTGAGAAATCTGAAGGAGATGGGTATCAGCAGAGGAACGCAACAGCTGAACAGCTGTGCATACCTGGTGCTGGAAAAGATATGATGGAGCTTGACCGTTTTTTGCGGACTTGAAACTGACCTAAGACAGTTTATCATCAATTGGTGTTTGGACAGGAAGCTAGAGAAGAGGATAAACGATGGGAGAAACATGAGAAGACTTAGAAAAATCAGCCTGGCTGCATTATGATGTACTTTCAGTAACTGACGAATAAACGTTTTCAGATATCAAACAAAAGAAACACAGTAATCCAGACGTGACAGCTTAAGAGAGCAGACCAGGGGTTTGGTCGCATCCTCTTAACGATGGTGGCGAACATCATTAAAGAAGTGAAATCTCAGGCAAGACATGCAGCAGACGGAGGAGATATGAACTACTGGGAATCACAGTGTTTCGCCAGTATAGCAACAAGGTTACGAACAAGCTTAAGTGGACGAATGAAGCAGGTCGTCTAGCTGAATGAATATTGGAACTACCTGGGAGAAGAAAAAAACTTTTCGTTTGCGGCGAAAAGCACGCACACTTGCCATTATTCAACTTGGGGCTTACTGTGTGTCATTCAAGGTTTAATATAAGAAATGCACGTTTGTATACCCTGAATGAGAATGGTAAGTGGGGAGAATTTACAAGACTCATAGAGTTGGTTATCATCGGATAAAACTGTAGTGAGACACAATGTGCTGAAAAACAATGTCAGAAATAGGTTGAGTATAAAGGACAAAGAGAACAGGGCGCAGAACAGATCTTTGTGGAACCCCAAACTGTAAATACGAAGAGTCACGGCTGTTAATGGAATCAACCTGGGAAAACGACCTTGGAGATAAGAAGGAGCAAAAGAGCACACTTCCAGAAATGCCAAAAGTAAATTGGAGATGAGAAAGAAGAACAACATAGTCTATAGTATCAAATGCAGCATATAAATCCAGAGCAGAAAAGACAGAAATATGGACGTCGTCAAGGGTAATAAGCAGATCATCAACTATTCTCAACAGCGCTGTTTTAAAACGACATGACGGGGGGTGGTAGCTAGACTGTAAAGAGTTTGAGGAATATATTTGGTGAAGATGATCAAAAAGCTGAAGAAATATTTTCTCAGCCATCTTGGAGAGGCATGTAAGTTTGACACAGGTTTTGAGGTTTTCAGCATTCAAAGACGGTTTTTTCAACAATGGTTTGAAAAATTGCAGATTTGAACTCAGATTGGAAACTACCACAATAAGGAATTTTAAAAGTACAGTGACCCACTTGTCAAGGTGTCGGCTCCCTCATGAACCAGACCAGCCCAAACATCTCATTCCCTGCATAGCAACGTTTCAAGCTGTTAACAGAACCACAAATACATTCCACACACCACCTTACAGCACAACAAGGTGTAGTAGTCTATGGTAATGTGTATAATGCTTTCCGGCCCACTGAAAACTTACTGCCATGTGAAAATACGCGTATACCGAGCCACCAGGCATGTACGCACGCGCTCAAGTAAAACGACTGTCACACTGTGGGTGCAGTACTGATGTGCGCTGGTATACAGCAGATAAGAAATTATGCGCTCCAGGACCTATGATGAGAGGTATTCCTATGAAATTATACATTCCTGCGTGCCCCTGCTTCGTGAGGTAATTATTTATTCTGAAACAAAACTGGTTGGTGTAGCAAACAATGAACACATTCTTTCTTTCATTATGATCGATATTGACCCAGTATATACGATACGATGACATAATCATAAAGTGTATTTCACAATCACTGGAATCTGGATATGTGATTGTGCCAACTCTACCAGATTTGTTTTACGTACAAGGTGATTTAAAGCACAACCACCTCAGAGCGTGATCTAATGAATCAGTGTTGTGAGCAGGCATATAATCAGTTATGTGCGTTCTAGTCATTGCCGGGTGAAAAAAATTGATTACTAGAGAACTAAATGAATCTGTCACAGCAGTAGTGTGCACATCTGCATTGATGTATTTGCTCCATCATCAGTCTTTGTTTACGTCCATTCTTACCATTGTTTTTCAATACAGCAAAACGGATTCCTCCCACGACCAAGATGTATTTTTGCAGTTTTACCTGCCATTTCCTCAACCCCAACAGAAATGGCAAATGGAAATATATTGCTCCGTTTTGAACTTATAATAAATTTCGTCAATCATAATAAACTGCAATCTGAATCAAGAGTGTGAGGATTGACGAGGAATGAAACAGACATGTCCCCCCTTCCACAGGCAGAGTCCTGAGTCAGTTGGTGGCTTTTCACTTACATTTTTTCCACTTGATTAGGGGCAGAACGGGAGGGGTCGCCTTCTCATCGTATGCGGATTCTTTTTGCCAATCTCCCCTCCTCGTGTGAGACTCGCCCTCCAAAACAGAACCAGGAGCTAACAGCCTATTTTCCTATATTACAAAAAAAAAATTTTTTCAGGTTAACAACTTTGCCCTAGGCCTGGTCATCAGGGATAGGCCTACCAGGACTTTTTCTTTCTGTACATAGATTTAATAGATGGCCTGATGACACTTTGAATACTTCGTGAACCTATTAAACATTAGTCCTGCCATTTGTTTGCCCTCACTAAGAGGACGTGCAATTTCGCATCTTTCCATACTGGGTCTATAATGTTGATTACAAAATTCCTGTTTGGGTTGGCATTGATCATTAGCATCACGTTGTGAACTTAAGTCAACTCTGCTGGAGACTTTCACAGCAGGCAGTCATGATATTCTGCTTGGTCGTGGTCGTCACATTCACTTGGTGAAAAACTGTTCACAGTGAATACCACTGCACATGGTTCTTTGTCCTGTCCTAACAGCACTATCACCTTAACCTTTTTGACATGTGACCTCAAGCACTTGTGGGGGTTATCAAAGTATCAATATTGCTTGTAGGTACCTTTTCAACAACACACTGGGGGCACCCAGCCAGCCGCTCAAATCACATCAATTCCATGTTTCACTCCGAGACTGACCTCAGGTCGGCTAAGGTGCAATGTGATGATGAGTTTTCACATATCACATCACTGGGCCTAACATACACAGAACGGTGTGTGATTTTCCACCAAACGCCTGTCCTGATAACAGTGTATGCAATCGTTCTGGAATTCATTTTTTTTTTAAAAAAAAAAAAATATTTTACGTACGGTTTAATAAAATTTACCGTCCTGGGTTTTTAAGGCTCTAATGGTCAGCATTTATTATACACAGTCATAGAGCGATGTAACGAATAATCGACTTGCGTGGATGTTCAGACAAAA
>JADBJO010001211.1:427500-467312 GCA_016801955.1 Conus betulinus | reverse complement strand
TGACTGAAAAAGTGTGGTCGGTGGTGGTGGTTGGTGGTGGTGGTGTGGTGTGGTGGTGTTGGTTGGTTGGTGGTGGGGGGGTGGTGGTGGTGCGTGTGGGGTGGTGGTGGAAGAGGATGTGAGGGGGGTGAGCCCAAACCCAACCAAAAGAAAGAGGAGACGGGAGAGATGAGAGAAGAAGGAGATGAGGAGAAAAGAAGAAACGAAGGAAGGGAGAGTGTGAAGGAGAGGGACGTTGGAGGGTATAGGGGTGGGGGTGAGTATGCCGTCAGGGAGGGCCATGGCCGGCAGGGAGGGCCATGGCTAATTTTTTTTTTTGGGTTTTTTTTTTTTTTTTTTGTGTTTTTGACTGTTGGGAGTGTGTAACTTTTTTTTTTTTTTTTGTTTTTTTTTTTTTGTGGTTTTTAATAACTTCTTTCTGACATAGACACCTATACATCACAGTCACACTTCACAATACATACAATATATTATACATGGTCACACACGCACAGCACACATGTGGCTGCACTACGTTCATTTCCATGAACGACACACCAACTTCACGGCAAAGAGAGAGAGAGAGGAGGAGTCCGTACATACACATTTGGCCACATACAACAGCCACGTACGCGGGCACACAATTCAGAACCCACACTTACAACACACACACAACAAAAGCAACACAACACACACACACGTTTCTACACGACAAACACACTAGCACATCCACCACAGGACACTACACGACACACTACACACCACACTCACATCACACAACCCAGCACACATCACACACATCACCTCACACACGACGCACGCACACACACCACGAACAGCACCCAGGAAACACACACACACAACACCCAATCTTTACTAACATACTCACGGACTACACTCGCATGACCACACACACACACTACACATACAGCTACCACACACCACTGCTGGTTACACACACGGGTGAGTGTCTAACACACCACACTACACCCGACAAACACACACACACTATGGTTAGAACACCCGGCATGAGGAGTAATGAAAATACCTGGCTTAAATGGAAAAAAATGGAGTTGGAGGGGACAGGGGGGGTTTTTGGTACGTTGCTAGTGGTCTCCCGAGTTTTTTGTGCCTGTCTCCAGCGAGGGTATTGGAGTTGCCGGTCTCCCGGGAGGTACTATGCGGTCGTCTGTGGGCACCTTTGATGGTTCCATTTCGTGTCTGGGACACTACGGTTTATGTCCCTGCGTACAAAGGGCTTGGGTGTTCTCAAAAATTGTTTTGCTTGCGCGAAAAAAGGGAGTAGGAGTTTAGCCTCTTGAAAGTTCTCCTATGGAGTGATGGAGATCAGTTTTCTCCCTTATGACAGCTCTTCTGTGATGAAAGTCAATTTGTGATTGGTTGACCTAGATTTCAGCATTCTCGATTCAGGAGTAAACAGTGATATTCCATACTACTGAAATATTCAGGTTCACAAAGGTTTGGAAAATAAGTAAGTGAAATTGCGAACAAAAGCATTGCTTGACATCGATCTTACCGCCCATTTCAAAGCAGTTCCAAGTTCACTAAGTTCTAGCAATGTCTCAAAGGAACATCAGCCAACAGAAATGAATGGGTATCAGTTCCCTCCTTATAGAAAAGATCATTACGAAGATGAGTGACACGTACATACATAGCATGCATCCTGTACAATGAAGATGAATGACACATACACACACAGCATGCGTCCCGAATTAAGACGAATGACACATACACATATAGCATGCATCCTGTATGATGGTGATATATGACACGTACACACATAGCAAGCAACCTGTATGCTGGTGTGATATATGACACGTACACACATAGGGTGCATCCTGTATGGTGACGAATGACACGTACACACATAGAAAGCAACCTGTATGATGAAGATGAATGACACGCACACACATAGCAGGCATCCTGTATGATGAGATGGATAACACATACACACACAACATGCATCCTATATGATGGTGATATATGACATGTACACACACATAGCGTGCAGTCCTGTATGATGGTGAATAACACCTACACACATAGCATGCATCCTGTATGACGGTGATGAATGACACGTACACACATAGCATGCATCATCTGTATGAGAATGATGAATGACATGTACACACATAGCATGCACCCAGTATGATGAAATGAATGACATGTACACACACATAGCATGCATCTTGTATGGTGATGAATGACACGTACACACATAGCGTGCATCCTGTTATGATGATGATGAACGACACGTACACACAACCTAGCATGCATTCTGTATGGTGATGAATGACACGTACACACATAGCATGCACTCCTGTATGATGATGAATACCACATACACAAATAGCATGCATCCTGTACGAGAATGATGAATGATAGCATGCATCTTATGTGAGAATGATGAATGACATGTACACAAATAGCATGCATCCTGTGTGAGAATGATGAATGACACGTACACACATAGCATGCAACCTGTATGATGAAGATGAATGACACTTGCACACATAGCTTGCATCTTGTATGATACTGATGAATGACACGTACACACACACAGCATGTATCTTGTGTGATACTGATGTATGACACCTACACACATAGCTTGTATCTTGTATGATACTGATGAATGACACGTACACACATAGCATGCATCCTGTATGATGAAGATGAATGAGACGTACACACATAGCATGCATCCTTTATGATGATGAATGACACAGTAAACACATAGTATGCGCCCTGTATGATGAAGATAATTGTGACGCATACACACATAGCAAGCATCCTGTATGATACTGATGAATGACACGTGCACACATAGCATGCATCCTTTATGATGATGAATGACACGTAAACACATAGTATGCACCCTGTATGATGAAGATAAAGGACGCATACACAAATAGCATGCATCCGGTACGATGATGATATATGACACGTGCACACATAGCATGCATTCTGTACGATGATGATAATTATATGACACGTGCACACACACATAGCATGCATCCCGTGCGATGATGACAATTATATGACACGTGCACACATAGCATGCATCCCGTATGATGATGATGACAATTATATGACACGTGCACACATAGCATGCATCCCGTATGATGATGAGAATTAGTATGACACGTGCACACATAGCCTGTTGCATCCTGTGTGCTGACAGTGAGTTGTGTGAGTGAAGAGCAGTGCGCGCGGGGCAGGAGGGACAACACATGTGGCTTCACGTATGTGTCCTGCCGCCATGTCCTGGCAGGCTCGCAAGGTGGCGGACTATGTAAAGGAGGTGATGGTGGACAGACTGAGCCAGGACAGTCACTGGATGTCTGCGGGAGTCCCGACGCATTGCCAAACAGAAGGTGAAGCACCATGGGCAAAGGGGCCGGGTGGGGGGGGGTGGGGGGGGGGGTGGGGGTGGGGGGGGGGAGAGAAGGGCGTGGGGTAAAGCCCTTAGATGGACATGGGACTGGGGGGGTGGGCTGGGCGAAGGGGGAGGGGCGTAACTAGCTTCATTCTCAGTTGTCCAAGTAGGTAGGCTCGTAAAGCCCCTTCCCCCTACACACGCATATAGATATCTATATATATATTATAATATATATTAGATAGTAGTATATATATATATATATATATATATAGATATATGCTCAGTCTGTACCCTAATATACCCTAACTTCCTTTATGCATCCTATTTTATTATATATATGTGTGTGTGTGTGTGTGTGTGTGTGGTGTGTGTGTGTGTGGGTGTGTGTGGTGTGTTGTTGTTGTTGTCATTCTGTATAACGTCTATTTACTAAAAAGTAATAAGACGATGGGAAAGGAAGGGTAAAAGGGTGAAAGGGTGGGGTGGTGTAGAGTGTGTGGTGTGTGTGTGTGTGTGTGTGTGTGTGTGTGTGTGTGTGTTGACAGAGATGAATAATGTGTTGTGTGTGTGTGTTGTGTGGTGTGTGTGTGTGTGTGTGTGTGTGTGTTGACAGAGATGGAATAATGTGTGTGTGTGTGTGTGTGTATGTGATGTGTGTGTGTGTGTGTGTTACAGGTCCTGGACTCGCTGATCAAGATAGGGGTATCCAGACTTCATGATGAATGATACAGCACTCGATATCATCTACAAAAGATGTGAGAGTGGTTCCTGCACATACTTATGCTGACTTCCATCCTCCTCGGAGGGACTTTGATTACACTCTCACAGCAATGTCAAGGAAGCTGCCGGCCACATGGTACTGTGGTTAGCATAGCGGATTTAGCGGCTCCTAAGTCGCGCGTTCCACTCCCAACGCTCAGACTCATTTAGCTGTGGAATATTTTGGCACAACTTGGGCCTCCTCCGACATTCAGTTAATTGTGGTTTGGGGCTCAGCCAGAAGACTTTCGAGACAACCATGATCGAGTTTTTTTTTACTATCTACTTTGGACCATAGTTGGTGGACTGTGCTGATAAGGTTCAGAGTAGTGCCCCCATAGTGCTTCCTCCCAAATCCTCTCGAATGCGTTCCTTGAAGTCCACGAAATACTGCCACATTTTGTCTAGTACAGTGTTAAGGTTTTTCTCAGAGTGTATGATCTGTTAATTGATACTTTTGATTTATGTAGAATTCTTTTTTTTTAAATATTGCATGGAGGTGCTTGAGGGTTACAATACAGCAGAATAGCAACTTGACCAAACATGTTTCTCGGACGTGGCCAGTCAAAATGATGTTTCTCGGTAGTGTGGAATGGAAATTCTTTCTTGGAAGGACGCGCGACAATCAGTGCCAGAATCCATGGCATGGCCTACTCCACAGTGGTGCCATGACTTTGCTGCAAACTGCAGACAAGATATGCATCTTATAGAACTTCTGAAACATGATGAAATCGCTGTAATTAGTATCTTGACTGCAGTTTGCCAGCTTTCCTGAGTTCAGTGGACTTTGCGTCAATGCCTGCAGTATTAAATGCTACTTTCAACAAGAAACCAAATCTCTACTGCAGTTTGTAGCTTTCTATGAATTCAGTGAGAAGCACTTTGTCAATGCCTGCATTAAATTACTACATTTCAACAAAAAAAAAGCAATATCTTCACTTGCAGTGTTGTAGCTTTCATGAATATTCAGTGAGACTTTGTCAATGTCCTGCAGTGTATTACTACATTTCAACAAAAAAAAAACTGCAAATCCTTCACTGCCAGCAGTTTGTGTATCGCTTTCATGAATTCAGTGAGACATTTGTTCAATTTGCGCAACAATGCTGCTATTGTACTACCATTCAACCAAAAAACCCCTACTATCATTCAACTTGCAGTTTGTGGGTCACCGCTGTAAAAAGTAGCCATCTTTCAGTAGCGCCCTGTGTGTGATTTGCCAGTGCCCTCTGAGACTTATCACATATCTAAACTTTACTGCTGTTACTACAAGCAATCTGCATTGGAAAGCAGCTCAGATGTGCTACTGCATGCCTGTACCTATCAGCACAATTCTAACTCCTCTGCTCTGCTTAATGTAGACTCCAGAATACAAGTTTGCGGTCCACTTTTTGAACGATTTATCTGTCTTGCTGTGTGAAACAGTTTCTGCTGGCTTGGTCTTGGAAAGGAGCTGAGATTTGTCTACCTTCCCTTGGTTAGCCACGCCCGTTACTAATCTGTTCCAAACTTCTTTTGGTTTCAAAACGTTTCCAGTTCAGCTTTGTTTTCTCAGTGTCGTGTCCTCACGCTCTTATATGATCCAGATTTCTTTGCTTTTTTTGTTGAGTTTTTTTAAAAACCGTTCTTCTTGTTTACAGTGCTTTACTTCGCCTTCCTTGTTTTCTCCCATTGTGCTCTCTAGAAGTAGAGAGAACCTTTTCACCTGACCTCTCTTTCCATCCTACATAATGTCAAAGCATTGAGCTTTAAAATCTCTACGTGCAAACTCATGAGGTTCGCTATTACTAAAAACTGAGTCATGGTGTTTTCAGGACCTGGTGTGCGCAAAAACGGATGTGTTACACTAAAACGGATGTTTTGATTGTCATGTTTTTGTGAAAACCAAAACAAAGACTAAAACGAATGCTTTTTGCTTTGTGTTGCCCTGTTTTCGGAAACTACAGAAACCGGTAGTGACACACAAGTACCTTAGATTTTGGAAGAAATTCTTCTCACATTTCTTGACTGATATTACCCCTGACATGGGAAAAAACATGTACTAAGCATGTGATATGGAGGAAGTCCCATTTGTTATGGTAACCACTCCGCTTTTCCGCAAAATCTACGATTTTTCACAATTTATCATTTACAGTGTGCATTTCTGGTGCTGTAGTGTATTTGTACAGTGTACCACTTTCATGAGTGGCAACGAAACCTAGAATGAACTAAAACAGCTATCTCCAATCTACACCTCTACTCCCATCCTGACCTTATATCGATCTATCCTCTTCTCTCTCTTCACTGGCTCTCTATCATCTCCCTCTTACTCTCGCGCTCTACATTTTCTCCATCTCAGTGCCTCCCTATCGATACTCTCTCTCCCTCACCCGTCGCCCCTTACATTACATTTTCTCGGCGCCCCCCCCTTTTCCCTTCTTTTCTTTGTAGCTCTCTGGTCCCCTATCCTGTTCCGCCTCTGTATTCTACGTCCCCAATGTTCTTTTGGTTCTTCCGTGTTTCTCTCTCTCTCCATCTTTCCTCTCCTCCCTACTGCATCGGTCCTCCCGACTGTTATAGAAATTTCAGATATAGTAGAAGTAAATTCTCTGTTCCACCCCAACCCCACCCCCCAAAACAAACAGTTCTCTTCCAGCCGGACCCCCCACACTCTCGGAGGGCACCCCCACCAGCTTATCCTCTTCTCATCTCTCTCCCAGCACCCTCCCTCCTTGACTGAACTACATCTCCTGTCGAAAACTTCACCGTTGACATTGTCTCCAAATCTCTCTCTTTCTTGCCATCTCTCTCTCTATACTAAGACGCTTCAGAAATCCCTCTCCCTATCTCTCTCTGTATCTAGTCTCGCTATCTGTCTTCCTAGCTCTATCTCTTAAGAAACTCTAGTCCTCATTGATCCTATAAGCTAGGATTCCTCCTCCCTGTACACTCCCTTCTCGGTCTCCCTCGCTAGTCTTCTCGTCTTCTGTATTCCATCTACTCTAAAACCCCAGATGCCGTCGAGCGAACGGACTACTTCGGGAGCGTGATGTCCACACGCATCCTCTTCAGAGAACGATGGATCCGGCTCCTCCAGCACCGGACGACCACGACGTGTGGGACTATGCTGTCTACAACGTGGTGGTGTGGTACTACAGCCCCTGGAAGGAGCTCTTCATCCCAGCTGGCACCCTGCAGTTCCCGCTCTTTGACCACACCAGCCCCGCCTACATGAACTTCGGTGCCTTGGGTTCTCTGGTGGGCAGAGGGTTCACGCACGCCGCGGATGAATTTGGTGGGTTGTAGCCGTGGAAGTTGTTGTCATCGTCGTCGTTGTCGTCGTCGTAGTAGTAGTAGTAGTAGTAGTAGTAGTAGTAGTTTTGGTTAGTAGTAGTAGTAGTAGTAGTAGTAATAGTAGTAGTAGTAGTAATAGTAGTAGTAGCAGCAGCAGCAGCAGTAGTAGTAGTAGTAGTAGTAGTAGTAGTGGTGGTGGTGGTGGTGGTGGTGGTGGCGGTGGTGTAACGGTAGTAATAGTAATAATGACAGTAACAGTCATAACAGTGAGTGGAAATAGTAGAAGTCGTGGTGAATTAGTTAGTAGTATTTGTAGCAATAGTCGTCATAGTAAATGGAAGGAGTTGCAGTTTTTAATCTCATAGTAGTAGGGGTAGTAGTATCACCAGGTGCACGGACAGGGGGGAGGGGGGGGGGTGCTTAGAGACTGCCCGCGCCACCGGTCCTATGTTTAGGGGGGAGGAGAGAGAGAGAGAAGGAGAAGAGAGCTGAGAGAGAAACGCACCTACGCATGATGATTGGAGGGAGAGATGAGAGGAGGAGGAGGACAGAGTGGTGAGGGGAAGAGAAAGGGAGGGAGAGACAGGATGGTGGGAGAGAAAAGGGAAGAAGCAGAGAGAGGCAGAGGGAAAGAGAGAGAGAGAGAGGATTGTGGAGGGAATAGAGAAAGGGGCGAGAGGACAGGGGAATCGTTCTCTCCTCGACAGACAGCACAGCTAGGCAGGATGACAACACTTTACTACTACTTTCTAATACCACAGCACTCACTGACTATAGCAAGACACAGCAAAATCTGACAGATTGATCACAGTACCGAATAACACAACACAAAGTAAACTTACTAACCCTACACTTTCCCAGAGACACCGTGAAGATGGCCCACAAGATGAGAGGTTCAGGGCGATGTCCAGGAAACGTACTAATCAATCTGTCCCTGCTACAATTCCCTTTTCTCCTTTCCTTATCCACAAAAGATTAAATCAGTTCATTCCAACTCTCCTCCTCTGTGTCACTTCACCAATCCACCACACTGTGTCATTGCAGTTGGGTAAGGGGGGAGGGGACTTGAGTCCTCTGTACTAATACACTTTTCTTACTAGACCATAACCCTATAATACTAACACTCTGCCATTGTTCGAATCCCTACTCTGTCTCTTGCTCTTTGGTGCCCTCACCCCCTGAGTTCTGTTCCTGCTCTCTGTCTTTTTGCCCCTATGTCTTTTGGCCCCTCTGTCTTTCTGCCCCTCTGTCTTTTTGCCCCTCTGTCTTTTTGCCCCTCTGTCTTTCTGTCCCTCTGTCTTTCTGCCCCTCTGTCTTTCTGCCCCTCTGTCTTTTGGCCCCTCTGTCTTTCTGTCCCTCTGTCTTTCTGCCCCTCTGTCTTTTAGCCCCTCTGTCTTTCTGCCCCTTTGTTTTTTCTGCCCCTCTGTCTTTCTGCCCCTCTGTCTTTTTGCCCCTCTGTCTTTCTGCCCCTTTGTTTTTCTGCCCCTCTGTCTTTCTGCCCCTCTGTCTTTTAGCCCCTCTGTCTTTTTGCCCCTCTGTCTTTCTGCCCCTTTGTATTTCTGCCCCTCTGTCTTTTTTTACCCCTGTATCTTTCTGCCCCTCTGTCTTTTTGCCCCTCTGTCTTTTTGCCCCTCTGTCTTTCTGCCCCTCTGTTTTTTTTTTTACCCCTCTATCTTTCTGCCCCTCTGTCTTTTTGCCCCTTTGTCTTTTGGCCCCTCTGTCTTTCTGCCCGTCTGTCTTTTTGCCCCTCTGTCTTTCTGCCCGTCTGTCTTTTGGCCCCTCTGTCTTTTGGCCCCTCTGTCTTTCTGCCCCTCTGTCTTTTGGCCCCTCTGTCTTTCTGCCCCTCTGTCTTTTTGCCCCTCTGTCTTTCGGCCCCTCTGTCTTTTGCCCCTCTGACTTTTGGCTCCTCTGTCTTTTGGTCCCTCTGTCTTTCGGCCCCTCTGTCTACTCGAGGGCCGGGGTGTATGTTTTATGCCATTGGGCAGCTAACCCGGCCGGGGATTCAGCACGTCAGACCGAGGCTCGTGTCTAAATATGGTCTGGACCTCACGGTCCAGCCGTAGTGTCGTGAGCAAACGTACCGCAGCCTATTGATATTCATGTACCACATTGCGCTACCATAGCATGTAACCTCATAGCAGGTAAACTCGCTGGACAAGAGTGCTGTGTTCAATTTGCCGTACCGTTTGCCGCGGGTGGTTTCTTATCCTATATCTCTACTACATTTGTTTACTATGAGTTCGAACCCCGTATATGCAATTTTAAACCCTGTTATAGTAGTAGCACACGCGCACACATACACACACACACGCACGCACGCACGCACGCAGGCACGCACGCACGCACGCACGCACGCACGCGCACACACACACACACACACCACACACACACACACACACACACACACACACACACACACACACACACACACACACACACACACACACACACACACACCTCTTTTGTTGTGATGTAGCCAGCATCGTGTCGCATGGTACAGGGAACCGGTTCCTCATCAACGGATCCCATTACGGAGAATGGTGGTCAAACGACACCACGGAGGAGTACCACGACTCCATTCTGCCGTGCATCGACGATGAGTACAAGGCTTACCGCATGGGCCCCTTTCCTGAGATCAACGAGCCCGAGATCATCGTGAGTCTGAATGGGATACTGGGATACTGGGAGGACTGAGAAGTGGGAAGGGGAGGGGGTGGGTGGGGTGGGGGGGTAGAGGAGGGAGAGGACGGCAAGAGGGAGGCGGCGGAGATGGAAGGAAACAGGGGTGGAGCGAGGAGTGGGTGGGGGTGTTAGAGAAAGAGAGGGAGGGAGGGAGGAGGTAATCTGTCATCAAGGGGTGTCGATGGAAACCGACTAGGTAGACCGCACGACGGAAAAAGACATTTACACATGTCTCTATACATGTACACACACACGCACGCACGCACGCACGCACGCACGCAGAGTGTGTATGTCAAGTGTGTGTGTGTCAAGTCAAGTCAAAATTATCTTTATTGAGGGTTAAAGAATACGCTTTCCAGTTTGTTTACATTCTGCCCTAATAAACAAGAAAGAAACTAATTCAACATATAACCACAAACTAAAAAAAAATTTCAAAAAAGCACACAATTTCTGTCATGCAAATACATATGACATCTGAAACAATAATGAAACTATTGTTGGAACTTTCAAGTTCAAGCACAGAGAGAGAGAGAGAGAGGCAGACAGACAGAAAGACAGAGACAGAGACGGAGAGAATTGGGGATAAGAGGATCGTATTGATGGAAATGACTTCAACTGATGCGCAGAGTTTCTATCAGATGCATTTTTAGTTGTTTTTTTTTTTTAATGTATTTATGAGAGACATGATTTCATGGAGGAAGGCAAATATTCCATGATGTCCCTCCAGAATATAGAAATCTTGATTTATACAGATCACTTCGAGGTCTGGGAAGAGGCAGTTTATGTGTATGACTGTAACTATTGAAGACAAAGCTTTCCAATATTATCTTCGGGGCTGATCCATTCATTACTTTGTACATGCACAAGCATTTGTGAAGTAGAATTGAAAGTGTGTGTGTGTGTGTGTGTGGTGTGTGTGTGTGTGTGTGTGTGTGCGTGCGTGCGTGCGTGGTGTGTGTGCGTGTGTGTGTGTGTGTGTGTGTGTATGTGCGTGGTGTGTGCGCGTGTTGTGTGTGTGTGTGTGTGTGTGTGAGTGAGTGTGTGTGTGTGTGTTTGTGTGTGTGTGTGAGTGTGTGTGTGTGTGTGTGTGTGTGTGAGAGAGAGAGAGAGGAGAGAGAGAGAGAGAGAGAGAGAGAGAGAGAGAGAATATTGCGAAAGTTACAACTGAAATCCTGAAATCCTTCGGCTTACTCTTTTTCTAACAGCACGACGTATGCTGGTAATTGATCTCTATTCGATCGAGTGATTTTGTTGTGTTCTAATACAGGGGTATGTGCATGTGTGTGGTTGAGTGTGTGACGTGCGTGCGTGCGTGCGTGCGCGCGCGTGCGAGCGTGTGTGTGTGTGTGTGTGTGTGTGAGTCTGTGTGTGATGTGTGAGTGCAGATATCTCCTGGATACAGTGCCACTGGTCTGAGTTAGTCCAGTGGGATCAAATCCTGGTGAAATCCTTCGGCATACTCTTTTCTAGATCACATGCACGACACGTTGGCCATCTGATCCAGGGTGATCAGACGTACATGTTATGGTCCAGGTGAGATCATAATACAGGCGCACTATGTTCATGTGTGTGGTGAGATGCACATGACATGTGTGCGTGCGGGCCTTCCAGGTGAGATCATATAACATACACACTTATGGCCTGTGTCAGATCACATGACATGCAACGTGTGGCCTGTGGGTGTGGAGTGTGTGTGACAGACCCACGTGTGGCCTTCCAGGTGAGATCATGACATACACACGTATGGCTTCCCAGGTGAGATCCACATGACATACACACGTGGCCTCCAGGTGAGATCAAAATGGGACCCACACACACGTATGGCCTTCCAGGTGAGATCACATGACACACACACAGGTTGCACGCGCCCGTGCACACCCGTGCACGCCAGGTGAGATCCCCCCCCGCCGCAATCCAACCTAACCGTATGCACGCACGCCAACACCACACACACACCACACACACACCACCCACACACACACACACACACACACACATTTATTCCCCCAAGTGCTGTAGATTATTCTGCCCAAGATCTTAGGCTATGAGGCTTAAATGTCAAGTCCCCCCCCCCCCCCCCCCCCCCCCACACCCCTTTTTTTTTTTTGTTTTTTTGTCACTGTCCCTTCGCGGTATGAATTATGATTAACGAACAAGAAGGATAACTCTTGTTCACGTGATGAAATAGATACATGCCCATAGCTCCAAGCTCTCTCTGCTAAGAAAGTTTAAAACGACGCATGATGCGCGCACGCGCGCGCTCGGGTGTGTGTGTGTGTGTGTGTGTGTGTGTGTGTGTGTGTGTGTGTGTGTGCAGGCATACCAGAAATGGATCGCAGACCACGGACCCGAACCTACGATCCCTGGTCACAACTTCACCAACAACCAGATGTTCTTCTGTCCTACGCTCAGGTCAGCCAGTTGCCGGAACCGTGTGTGCGTGCGTGCGTGCGTGCGTGCATGCGTGCGTGCGTGCGTGCGTGCGTGTGTGTGTGTCATCATTAAGTTCAGAGACAACAGAATTTGGAATGGAATTCACCCTTACAGGCACAGGCCTTCTGTATTCATCAAGAGGCACAATCCCAGCATATTTATCAACAGAAGCCCATCGCGGTAACCCTAACGCTATTTTAAATGCCATAGAATCAATACTGGTTAATTCATGTAAATCCGACACGGAACCCGTGAAAACATCTCCTGATAATAAGATCTGAGAGAACGAACTAAACGGAGGGGCACATGAACAAGATATGAACCACAGTTTACAAGAGCAATACCTGATCAAACACGCAAAACAGCGCAATGTTCAATGAGATAGTTGATGTGTTTGTTGCAGAATAACTGATAATGAACAATAACACCAAGGAAATTTACTTG
Source organism: Conus betulinus (assembly GCA_016801955.1). NCBI lineage: Eukaryota > Metazoa > Mollusca > Gastropoda > Neogastropoda > Conidae > Conus > Conus betulinus. Next base: position 454,345 of record JADBJO010001211.1, on the reverse strand, counting down.
TTTGCTCGGGTAGATAGGGTTGTCATTTATTTCAATGAGAACAGCACCCTTCCTGTTGCAAAGTGAGACGGCTGCAGGCGGAAATCTGAACAAACCTTAAATAAACGTTGTCTTGTGATTCGTTTGTCCACGTTTCTCTGGGCGGTTCGTAACATTCGCTAACATTTATTTCAGATTAGCATCCTTCCCATTAAAATCGATGATCTTTTTGGTGAAAAATCATAAAGACGCTGTTTTCAGCGGATAAGAGAAAACCAGATTCGTTCTTGTAACCAACAATATTGTTCCCAGCATCTTGAAACCTTGTTGTAATGCTGTTGCTTTAGGCTTTACTTTTTGTAGAGTTACAGTTAACATCAGCATAAATAGCGAAAATTGCACCTTTGATCAGGACAGCTATATTTCGAGAAAGATTTGCAATAAAACAAGTTATACTTCTTTATTAGACTATACATACACGTCCGTTGATCCAGAACTGTAATCTGTCGTTTGATCGAATTACCAAGGTTCCTCGTCATCCGCAACCACTTTGGCTCACTGAAAGAGCTCAAATCATCTAAATGTATGGAGATTTAGATAAGACTGATAACCCTTTCATTCTAGCCTCAAGGGCTGTAGGGCGTATCAGTACAAAACTACTCTCATACTGGCGTCTACACTGGTGGCTCAGTCACGGACTCCTCTGAAGCTGGGGCCGCTTTTGTTGTCCCCGGTTTGTGTGTAAGAAGACGGTTTCATCTAACAAAGGGGTGTTCTGTTTTCACCGCTGAGTTATTGCTATCACGATGGTTTTTTGAATTTCTTTAAACACATGAGTATTCTACCCATTAAATTACTTGTTCTTTCAAATTCAAAATCAGCTCTGATGGCTTTACGCCATCAATCATCAACAGATAGACCTGAGATCTTACAAGAAATTCTGTTTTTAATTCATCAGCTTATTACACGAGGTTCAGATGTGCCGCTGTTGTGGGTTCCTGGCCGTTCCAGTCCGTATGATAATGAGATGGCTGATGTATGTGTTAAAGAGTGCAGCTTCTGGGAAATCAGGTTTCAGTGTTTTTAATATACCTCTTTCTGTCTCGGAAGCTAATAGTATTTTATCAAATGCAATTCGGAAAAAACGACAGGAACAGTATTTAAATGATTCTCGCCTCGAACACAGATGAGATGTGACTATTTCTGGGAAACGACGTATTAATCTCCCTGGACCAATCCCGCTAAGAAAACTTCATTCACCGAATGCGGGTGTATGCATGGTTGGGAAGATTTTTTACTCCTGCCGCTGCCTGTGTCTGTGGTCTTCAACTTGATATTGCTCATTTCTTATTTAAATGCACGAGCACAAGAATTTACTTTCCATCACTCCATGAAAAGATCATACCTCAAAATATGGCGTTTACGCTTCCAAGTGTATTGCAGCCGACTAGAGAGACGGGCTGGGCAAATGACTTTATCAGCTACACGTTTAATTAAAGATCATCCGATTTAAAAGTTTTTCTTTAAAATAGTTGATAATTTTAGGGTATTTAAAATCATTCTTGTTAGTTGTGTGTAGTAGTGTGTGTTTTTTGTTTTTAACTGCATAATGTATTACGCTATTCACACATGGATGTAAAAGGGAAGGGAGGAGGGATGCGAATATGTCAGAATAATTGTGCGTTATAACTATAATTTGGCGTCATATACTATACCATGTCAGACCATAGCATTCTACGGCAGTTAGTCAGCTCTGCCAGGCCGAAGTTTTGTGGCTAATGCAGTAATAAGACAGCCACGTGACGCCCACCCTACTTCCGCCAACGGAAGAAGCCGGTGTTAGCTTCCTCTACCTCATTCACCTTCGGCCTGTAGCCCAAGCAAGATAAGTCGTGTGCTCTGTCTCGCCTATACTTCTGCCTTTGTGTAAAGATTGCTTGTGTTTTGCTTCTTTACTTGTTCACTTGTGGCTTGCGCTAAACCCTTAGTACACTAGACGTGTGAGGCTGTCGATGGGCTAGCGTTTTAATGCTTTTCACGCTCGCCGTGATCCTCGCGACTTGTTAGATCGTCGTGTTGCCTCGCGCCTTTGTCTTCCTCGCGAGTTTGTTTTCAGTCCCATTTCCATCGGCCCTGTTTTGGTGTGCTTTGTTGCCTTTCGGTAACACATCCAACTCCTTTTACGGCCTTCGGCGCGTTGTTTATTCTCCACGCGCTCCTGTAATTCTGCTGGACGATCGAACACTCGCCGGCCCTCGGCCGCCATTTCCACCCCTTCGCCAGTCGTGTTTTCCTCACTTGGTTTGGGTGGGTGAAAGTTTATCGTACCCTTACTGGGGTTAGTGCACAAATTACACTTCTAGTACGCACGGTTCCTTTGTGTAAGAAGTTTATCGTCTAAGTACACGCTGATCGGGATTGCGATCACGCAGCACTACTCAGCACTTTTGGTGTCAGTGCTCACAGTAGTCCCTCGTACTGTCCCCTACCGCAATATCGTTGCTGGGCTCGATCGTATCATCCCTTCTCCCATTAGGGAGAACGAGTTCTTCTATCCCTCGATCTACCGACTCCTCTTTGTCTGTATGTATGCGTGCATACCGCCACCACCAGTGCCCAACATGGTGAAGGACACTAACGTCGCTCACTGCCTGCGTGTCCATTCCTCGGGGCAATCCGTTCTACCTGAAAAACGTACGGCCAAGGTTGAGGAGTTTTCCGCGCAGGGGACGCGCAAACGCCCTTTCCACAGCTCCTCTACCCGACCAGCGGACGTGTCACACGACCCTCGGTCCCCGTGGAACCTTGCCGAGGTGTGGACCAGCACGGGTGACGGGTCAGGGTCGGAATCACCGCCCGTCACTCGCCAGAATGAGCCTCGCCAGCCTCATGACGCTCTCCCCAACCGTGCCCGGGTGCAGCCACCACCCGGACACGAGGAGTGTCAACACTCCGGTGGACGAGTTACAGCCAGTCTCTGCAACTCTGGGTCTCGGCCGCAGGCATCGACTCGGTCGGATCTGCGCCCAGACCCCCCGACGGTCCGTTGCATTTTACCCTAGGGGTACAGGACGTGGGGGGCAGATGTATTCCGCTTCCCATTTGGGCAACGTCTGGGGTCCCGTTCCTCCTCCGGGGGAGGATCGACGGGCGGGCCACCACGCCTCTCCTGTTCCACAGGGAGCCGGCACGGACGGCACTGGGGAATTGCAGGAGGCAGTGCACTCCCCGGGGCGAGGACGGGAAGCCACGCTCTCTCGCTACCCCAGGGACCAGTGGCTTAATGCGGACAATCAAGGTGACTCCCTCTACGGTCACATGTGGCACCCGGCTACCTCCAGCTGGCTCCCTCTCGGGCGCTCCCCCCTAGTCTGCCCGCCGATCATGGAACCACCAGGGACCCGCCCTCGCACTCCTAGGGCCTTACCTTCCCCTCTAGCGCCTGGGTTCTCGGGTTTACCTTGCGCGCATGCCTCGCTGAATGAGCACCGGCTTCTTCCGTTGGCTTCCGTTCCGTTCCGTGACTGTCTTATTACTGCATTAGCCACGAAAACTGGCAGAGCTGACTAACTGCTGTAGAATGCTATGGTCTGACATGGTAAGTATACTAGCCAAACAGGGAGTATAATACAAACTCCCCATTTTCATTGTGGCATTGCGTCATATTTACAAGTAGAGCAAGACACTGTCTTTCAGAGCTGTCGGACGCTGTCTTCCATATCGGCTAATCCGATATTGACTTTGATATATATATATGTGTGTGTGTGTGTGTGTGTGACACAGAGAGAGAGAGAGAGAGAGAGAATGTATGCGCACTTGTGTGTGCCTGCGTGCGTTAGTGCGTGCGCGCGCCTCTGTGTGTGTGTGTTTCCTGAGTACTCGTCCAGATAAGAGAGAGAGAGAGAGAGAGAGAATGATGTTTCCATATTATTCTGTTATGAAGTCTGTAAGAAGGGTTCTCGGGATGGGGGTAAGTAGGAGTTTGAGAAAGAGGAAGAGAGTGATATTCGTATGTTCAATGGACTTTGGTCACCTTATTATCATTATATTGGGTATTTATGTAGCGCCTATCCTCGGTCACAGACCCAGCTCTAAGCGCTTTACAATAAACACACTACCTCACTCAACCGGCCGAACTCCGCCGAAGAGCAGCCTACTGGCGCTCATTCAGTCGTTTCCCGTACCATTCAAATCTCGGTCACTCATTTTCATTTCATTCAGTCCTCCAGTTTCTCACAGACGTGTTTCTCATATACGTGTCCTCCATTTCCACCGGTACACAATGGCACACGATAACAATAAGTGACAATTTTGTGGCTTGGTAAGAAATACCAGGCGACTATCTTCAATCTACATCAATTTTGCCAGGGCAGTGGGGAACCCCCCTGTTCTTTTCGATTTTCAACTGCCGTGGGTTCTTTAACGTGTGCAGGGGGGCAGGAATGCACACAGGTCAGACTTCCTTATAGTCCCCATCCGATGGGCGTTCAGTTCGAGTTGTCATTCAAACTGGGAAAGAAAGGGCGAGAAAGACAGGGCTCGAACCCACGCACTTCTCACACGTTGGATTGGCAGGCGAACGTCTTAACCACTCTGCCACCTTTCTTCTTCTTACAATTCTGTTAAAGTATTATATATCATTTCTTTACAATTTTCTCATCTCTGAAATAATAAATTGCAGTGTCTATTTTTTTTTTTTTTAAATTTATTTAACTTTAGTTTACTTTTCTCAATTTGTGTTATTTATTTTGTTAAAGATGTCAGTAAAACCTATGGTTAATCTGACAATAGATGGTTTTAGTCAGTGTGTGTGTGTGTGTGTGTGTGTGTGTGTGTGTGTGTGTGTGTGTGAGTCTATGCGTGCGCGCGTGTATGTGTGTGTGTCTAATGCGTCTGTAAGTGCGTGTCTCTGTGTGTCTGTGTGTGGTTATCGCGTGCATGACCACGCGCGCTCGCTTTTGTGTGTGTATGTAGGTGTTTGTGTGTCGTGTGTGTCTCCGTGTCGGGGTTTCTGTGGGTCTGTGTCTATGTGTGTGCATGCGTGCGTGCGCGCGCGCGCGCGGGCGTGTGTGTGTGCGTGAGTGCGTGTGTGCGTGCGTGCGAGTGTGAGTGTGTGTGTGTGTGTGTGTGTGTGTGTGTGTGAGAGAGAGAGAGAGAGAGAGAGAGATTCAGATGTTTTATTCTTACAGGCCTTGGCCCCTCAGAAGGGGGATATACATGAAACATAATACAGTCGCACCACCAGATTCATGATAATAATTACATTGCATAAACGCTTCGCCTTTTGAAAGCTTTGTATAAATAAACTGCAAACTGTTTTACAATGCTTTTATTCTTAGATGACATTAACAAGATAAGCCTGAACAGGCAAGGTCTTGTGAAAAAATTTCCGTGGAATGAACTTTCCTCTTAAATCTTGTAATTTTGGACAAGTTAATGCAAAATGCACTTCATCTTCTCTTGACTGTCGACATAAGGGACCGACCGATCAGAGGCATTGATCTGTTTATAACAATAATGATGAACAAAAAATATTAGACACACCCAATTCCAAACTTTGTCCTCATAAACTTTAGGTAACTGTCCATACGCATTGCCATGTACATTGGGAGAGAATGCATAACATGAAAAGTTCGATAAAAAACTTAACCTGTTACTCTTTTGAACGTGAAAATTCCAGTCTTGCCATCTACAGGCAATAAGTCTTTCTTTACACGCACAGACAAAATTGTTCATATCTCTGACACCTTGATTAAGCCATATGAACCGCAAACCATATGCGTATAATTTCGGTCTAACATGCGACACCCAGTTCATCTTGCTTCTATTATCTAGTTCTAATAGCAGCTTATACGCTTTATGAGGCAATCTATGTTCAGCCATCTCAGTTAATTTTTTAACCGGTACTTGACACACTTAACAGTGGAGTGCAAAGGTATGGGGTATCTGTCATCTCACCTTACACAAGATCATTTGGGGTTTGTGGTGAGACACTCAAAAAGTTTTTTAAAAGCAAATAAGTGAACCTTTTCATATTGTGCGGCTGCAGCATCAAGACCCCACAGTTCAGCCCCATATTGTAACATAGGCAGGATTTGAGCGTCAAACAATTTCAAAAACAAGGCAAGAGATTCATTGTTAAGCATCGACATTTTTTTCATAATACATAGTAATGCATTTTTGGCTCTGCAAGCAATATCTTTGCATGCAAAAGTGAAACTTAATCGCATAGAAAAATATATATCTAAGTACTTGAATACGTTTACAACAGGCATATTTATCGCATTATATGTCCATTTTTCTCTAGCAGAGAGGTAACCGCCTTTTATAAAAGCAGTTATATTACTCCTTCTCATATTTACTTTCAATTGGAGTGAATCAGCTGCCCTTTGCAAACTATTTAACTGAGTTTGGAGGCCTACTACAGTCTCTGATATTAACGCACCGTCATCAGCAAGAAGTGGAATAAATATTTCCTAACATAATTTACAAAATGTACACCATGTCTTCCAGAGTTTATCAGTTCGGAAGTCAACTAATTAATAACAAAGAAAACAAAACTGGACTGCAAACATCACCCTGCTTAACACCAGATGTACAATTATAGCAACACCGCATCGCACCCTAGCCTATACACGGCCATGCATACTCATAGACTACAACTTTGGATTCTCTCTTGAGGGCACATAAGACCGTATGGGGAAAGCTTGGCTGTGTCTGGAGTGGCACTGTCTTCATCTGTCCGTGGGCAGGGGTGGTTGGGTCTGTGGGGTGTGCTCGACAGCTGGAGGGTGGTGTTTTTCGCCGCCGGTGGGCTCTGCAGTCATGAAAAACGGGCTGGTACACCCATGGGGATGCTACTTTAAGGCTGTTATGAGTTGCATCCTGTAGTCTGATTTACCTCTGCTCAGGAGCAGTTAAAGGCAGTGAAGACAGTGCTTCTCTGGGTCCTCTCCCCAGCACCTTTGGGTGTTTCTTCTTCTTGTTTTTTGAACAAAAGCTAATAATGTGAACATATGGTCTATGGTGGAATAATTTTGTTTAAACCCAGCTGAAATTCACCTGCTATGTTATTGTCCCAAACCCAAACTTGAAGTATTTCATGAATAATCGTACTATACAGTTTACTACACATTACACATAGAAATTCCTCTGTAGTTGTTTGGATTATTAACATCGCCTTTATTATGTAATGGTAAAACAATTGATTCACACCAGCTTTCAGGGTATATGCCTCTATTGAACAGGGAGTTAAAACTTTTACCTAAAGTTCATTACTAAGTTAGATTTTCGAGCATTTTGATAAATTCCCCTATGATCTTATCAGGACCAGATGCCTTGTGGTTTTTCAGTGTTTTTAAAGCGCTCAAAATTTCTTCTGCTGAAATAGGTTGATTCGAATTATTTTCATTACCACCATCGTCACCATAACAATCGTCATTTTTCCAGATTTCCAGAATTCCTTTTGGCTATTTATAGAAGTTAATAAGTCATTTAACAAGATATCATTAAACTGCTTCTCTTTTCTCTTTTCTCTTTAGCAAATGCTTATATTCACGTCTTGCTAAACATAAGGAAGTGCGATCAGGTGGAGACAAATGTACGCTTAATTTTTTTTTCAACAAATTGCGTACAGTTCTTTTGGCGACACGACATTTATCATCATACCAGTCATCCTCTTTCACGCCCTTACCAGTGTGAACCTGCCTCTTCATAAATTCTGCTGCTCTCGTTGTAAAATGATTCAAGAGCTCAATTGCCTCGTTGATATTTTCATCAATCATATTAATTGCCATTTCAAACTGGATTTGCATTTTCTTTGAACAGATGTTGTCTGTGAACACACTGCTGTGGGCTTCGTCCCATATAAACTTGTCCAAAACCTGAACGTTACTATTTTCTTTTAAACATATCTTATTATCCTTTGGTGAATGAATATATAACTCCAAAGGCAAATGATCAGATTCAATTTTGTCAGACACATTCATTCTGCTGCTATCAGAAATTATTGAAAATAAAAAAATAATTAAATAGATCATTCGACAGCGAAAAAAATAATGATAATCATATACACTGTTGCCATTGTCAGATATGTACGTGTAATGACCTTGAAGGTCACCCTGACACATTCATTCAAAATACACAGGTCTAAAACAGTGCAGATGTTGAGTAACATCTTGCCATAGTTATTAAACACACGGTCTTCAGAATTTCTGTTTCAAGTTCAAAGGACCACTTATATGTTGATTTTCAAAATCACACTCACTGGTTACAAAATCCCCTGAAATGTTTGAGATTCTACTTTTTAAGTCACCATTGATTATTATGTAGGGATTATGATCTTCACTACACAGCAATCAGTCGCATTAAAATCTTCCAATAAAGAGACACTATTTTCACAGTCAAAATGCCAATAATAGGGTGAGTTTTCAGGTGGCTAATAAGCACAAACATACACAATGGCTCTCTCCATACCGAAAAGACGTTTACCCAAAAGAAAAGCGTAGTAAAGAGGAGATTCCACACATACAGGTTTGACAGAAAAACACAGCTCATTTCTTACCGGGCGGACAATTCCGCCCGAGCGTCTTCCGTATATTGACAGTTTAACAGCTGGTCTACAAAACACCGTGTACCCTTTAAAAATAGACAACTGAAAATCTTCTACAAACGTCTCAACTAAACAGACAAAATCAAAGGAGAAGATATACAAAACCAAATCATTATCATATATTTTTGTAAGTAATCATTATCATATATTTTTGTAAGTAATCCATTAATATTCCAATGAAGGAAAGAAAAATTTTCAATTTATTACACACATTGGGATAAACTAGTTCATTGTTTAACATTGACGAGGTAAAACAACACAAATTTACCTTTAACACAGCAACTGCAGCACTGTTCTGGCGTACAGGTGACACAAACGCATTGTCACAGATCACGGGTGCACAGTTTTCAGGTGGTGTCGCCAGCTCACTGCCACTGTCGCGCTGTGACAAGGTAACCGGTGTCGCCTCAGAAGTTGTTCCCTCCACAGCTGCGGACAAAGATCGGGGATAAAAAGAGGACCGGCCAAAACCCTATTCCGTTTGAACAAGATGATCACCTGAGTCCAACGTGTAACGGACACCATCCACAAGAAGATGATCATGGATCATTGTGGCACGTTTCCACTCACTTCGTGCCTTGTTCAGATGAGGTGCCAGTTTTCTTCTCATTTCTGTCACTCTAGTGGAGAAATCCTCACCGACAAAGATGCTGGTTCCACTAAGTTTTCGCTTTGCTCTTAATATGTCCAGTTTTTGTTTGTAAAAAAAAAAAAAACAAATCTGGCGATGATCGGGAGTCGGATTTAGAGTTAACAAGATGGACCCTATCAAACTCTACGTCACCGGACAGCTCCAATTTGTCAGTGATAAGGTCCCTAAGCAGGTCTTCACATTCAGCACTTCTCCTTTACCCTTCTAGGCAAGCCGTAGAACAGAACGTTGTTTCGTCTGGTTCTTCTCTCCCCTCCAGGTCGTCTGCCTTCCTCTCAAGGTTGTCCATTCTCGAGGGCAGGTCGTTGTTCATCCTCTGCAGGTCGTGATTCTGCTGCTGACTTTGGCAGCGAGCATGATAACAGATGCCACAAGTGTCGCAGGCGACCCCTTTCTCTGACCAGCTGACGGAGACATCGCAGGTACCACAAGGGTAGTGGCTCAGGTTCGCGCCTGATGTGCTTGCAGGGCCAGCATTTGGTTCTGGGGGTAGGAGAGTAGGAGGAGGAGTGTACATAGGTACAGCTTGGTCACAGTTTTCTTATGTGGAGCCGAAAAGTTTCCATGATGATTATTCCAGCTCACTGACAAAGAGTGCGTGAAGAGGCCGAGGCCATTGGTAAAGGTCCGAAACAAGGTTTTCTGGCTAAAGTCGAGTGCTTCATGATCACAAGTTTGGTGCCAGTTTTCACAAGGAACAAAAAAAATCTTAAGATGAATGCAAATAAAACACACTGAAGAAACGTGAAGCTGAAGTGAAGCATTGTTCATGAAAAACAAAACATATTGTGATTGGATGAATGACTTTAAAAGCTGAAGCCGTGATGAAGGGTGAAACAATGAAGCCGAAGCGGAGGAATGACGTTCCACAAATCGAAAGCAAACTTGAAGAAGTACTCACCTCTGACAAGGTGACACACACAACTGTTGTTTTTGAGATAGAACAAGTGCACTGCTACTAAAACGTAACTCAAATTTCTAACTAATATCTTAAGTAACTATGCTGGTTATTGGCATTAATTATCCACGGTCTAAGGACTTCAGAATTTTGAACGAAAGACCAAAAGTTTGCAGCTAGATTTTCAAAGCTGCCATAGCTGGAAGTTCATGCACTGAGTGATCAGATCTGAGAGGAAATACTGCACTTACTTCAACGTAGACCACGAAATCAACAGAGAGTTATAAAGTGCGTCTTCACGCGCGAAACTATCGTTCGTGCCCCAGAGAGAGAGAGAGAGAGAGAGAGAGAGAGAGAGAGAGAGAGAGAGAGAGAGATTAAACATCAGTGAAAACGACTGCCAAATCTAATCTTTTTTTGTTTTTAATATCTGCAATATTATCATCATTATAATGATCGCTTTTATCATAAAATTTTCGTTTCTGCGGAAGATTCTGTAGAACTGGTATGACATTAACAGCCTTTTGTTTTTGGTTCTCGACACAGATCTTCTGTGCAGAAAGAGTACCTACGTACTCTATGATCTGGCGGATGAAATATCACAACTGGGTGACTGAGCGCATCAGGTAAGATCTGGATTTTAATCATTTGCACCTGTCAGTGATTTCAGTAATCTATGGAAACTCTGCATCTCATTCAGAAATGAGAACTTTGAATTAGTATTGAAAATTGAACAGCACTTCCATTCATATGTTCATAAAACGAAGCGAGGACAGTTTTGTGAAGCAGACATCGGTCAAGGGGTGGCTGAGGGAAATATTTAATCAGAGAAGTGATTTGTAGCACAATTCAAAGCATAAGTCACGAAATTGCAAACTTACGTCCCAGTATATCTTTTCCCTCATTCAGTCAGTTGAATAAATCGTGTGTTAGCTCTTCCTTCATTATATCAGTGGAATAAATCGTGTGTTAGCACCTCTCTCGTTCTATCAGTTGAATACATCGTGTGTTAGCTCTTCCCTCATTCTATCAGTTGAATAAATCGTGTGTTAGCTCACATGTTGAAGAGTTAACTGTCTCTTGCATGTCCTTACTTGCTTTTGTTCCGTCAATAAATCTTGCACGAACGCATCTTCAGACCTGATCTGTTTCTGTGGTGTTTTATATTTAAGTTGTCCCATCAGTAAAACATTCATTAAGACGTGTGTGTGTCAGAGTATTAGAGACAGAGTGTGTCAGAGTGCATCTGTCTCTTCTCGCCCCCTCAGTAAAACTTGCATTAAGACAGAGTGTTTCAGACTGTGTCTGTCATTAAAACATGCATTAAGACAGAGTGTGTCAGAATGTGTCCCCTCATTAAAACATGCATTAAGACAAGAGTGTGTCAGAGTGTGTCTGTCATTAAAACATGTGCATTAAGACAGCGTGTGTCAGAGTGTGTCTGTCATTAAAACATGCATTAAGACAGCGTGTGTCAGAGGGTGTCTGTCATTAAAACATGCATTAAGACAGCGTGTGTCAGAGTGGGTCTGTCATTAAAACATGCATTAAGACAGCGTGTGTGTCAGAGTGTGTCTGTCATTAAAACATGCATTAAGACAAGATGTGTCAGAGTGTGTCTGTCATTAAAACATGTATTAAGACAGTGTGTCAGAGTGGGTCTGTCATTAAAACATGCATTAAGACAGCGTGTGTCAGAGTGCATCATCTGTCTCTTCATGTATTCAGTCATAGTTGCTTATCAGTAGATCGTACGTTGACATTTGAAAAGTGTAAAGCCCTGTGTTTCTCTCCACGGTCTTCTCCCCCCCCCCCCCCCCCTCTCTCTCTCTCTCTCTCTCTGTCTGTCTGTGTCTGAGTCTCTCTCTCTCATACACACACACACACACACACACACACACACACACACACACACACACAAACACACACATATATCATATATATACATGTGTGTGTGTGTGTGTGCAGCGCGCGCGTGTGTGTGTGTGTGTGTGTGTGTGTGTGTGTGTGTGTAACTGTTGTCCCTATCAATACTTCGTGCATCGCATTCTGTCGGTATCCGTCTCTGTCAGAGCTAATCTGGGGACTGTTTGAACGTTTCTTCCTTCCATCTAGCAAATCGTTGCATTACATTTTGTGTACTTAGTTATATAGTTTTGTATTCATTTTAAAAGTTCACCGTCAAGGCAACATGTCGTTTGTAAAATGATGGTACCCCCTCCCCCTTCACATTTTCTCCTTCCACCCTTCCCCATCCCACTTCACATACACACACCTCACCCGCCGTGGTGGAGAGGAGTGGGGTGCCAATGTAGACGGGCTCCCATATTTCAAGACAAAGAATCGTCCACGAATGTTTGTGCCCTGCGTCATGTACTGTACCAAGTCAGACTCTGCAAAGCTGCGGCCGGTAGGTTTGTTCTGTTTGGCTAAAAGTTTTTTTGGCGGCGGCTGAGAAGATTTAATACTACAATCGCCACCACACCTGTCCACGAAAGCTTCCGCTTCTGTCCTTTTTCATTTGCGGGTGGCTGGCCGAAACAAATGTCAGCATTTTTTTTCTCTGTCTTGCGGCCCATTTGCAGATGATATCATCCTGTGTTTTCTTCTATCATGGTTTGGAATACCCCCCCCCCCCCCCCCCCCCCCCCCCCCCACCCCCCCTGTGTGGTAACAATTATGCGTTTGGACGGTGCTTTTAAATTTGTTTCGATCCATTCAGGTTATGTTTTTGCATACCTTTTTTTCGGTCTTTTTTTTCCCCCCTGTCCCGTGTGTTTTCATCCTTTGTTTTCTTGATCATACCTCGTTCATTCAACGATGTTTCAAGGACCAGCAATAGCGAGGGTCACTCCAATGATATTCCTGTAACCGCTGCCTTGTCGGTTCTCTCCTCTCCTTGAAATACCCGCGTCGAGATATTCGATCGTGGTTCGACACATCGTCATTGTGCCGATTGGTGCCCTCATTTCTTTCATTTGTCACAGTCAGACCATCGCACTCCCAGCCTGACAAACCACAGGAATCTCAATGTCCTGGAGAACTCTATCTGCTGATCCAGCTGTGTTCTGTGGACAGAGCCAGCAGTGAATAGGCACGCCGTGTAAGCAGTTTGAGAACACTGGGTTCCGCAATGGTGGATTTCTTCAGTACCAAGTTCATCAAGAGATTACCAATGTGTATGTCCCCCAGTTGAGGAGTCTCATAACCCCCAGATGATCAGCTTGATGTCTGTGATTCTCGGACATCCGATCTCTTTCCCATGCATGCCCCCCCCCCCCCCCCCCCCCCCCCCCCAAATTACCGTTCGCCCAGTCCTCCTTCATTAACCCGATCAGGGATCGTCCACGCCAGTCCGAAGTTCTTTACTTTCACATATGACTCCTGAGCGAGAGATGGTATCTTCCTCATGGCTTTCCACTGATTAGATCTCTCTCAGTCCACGCCACTGTCAGCGGAGAAAGCGCGCCTCGGCGGACTTCAAGACAGTCGTCTCTCTGCTTCTAGCATACTTGGCGCTGAATCCCTCAACAGCAAACTAGTCCTGCTTGCCAACTTTCTTTCTCACCTTTACTCCTCTCAGCACCTTTCCACTGTCCAGCCTGTGGCTGTCGGTCTGCCATCTGCAACACCATCAGCTATATAAGTATTCATTATCATCTTATCATCTATAGCTGGGAGAACCCTCCTCCCAGGACGTCTCTCTGCTCATAGAAGTCTCCCCCGCAGTGCAGTTTTCCATCTCTCTGCTCATTGAAGTCTCCCGCAGTGCAGTTTTCCATCTCTCTGCTCATTGAAGTCTCCCGCAGTGCAGTTTTCCATCTCTCTGTCATTTCCCGCAGTGGAGTTTTCCATCTCTCTGCTCATAGAAGTCCCCGCAGTGCAGTTTTCCCGGTGTCCTCCTCCCAGGACGTCTCTCTCCTTATTGAAGTCTCCTGCAGCAGTTTTTTCCATCTCTCTGCTCACTGAAGTCTCCCACAGTGCAGTTTTCCATCTCTCTCCTCACTGAAGTCTCCCGCAGTGCAGTTTTCCATCTCGCTCCTCACTGAAGTCTCCCGCAGTGCAGTTTTCCCTGTGTTGGATCCCTACTTGGGGTCTTTTTCTAGTCTTCATCGCCTTAACCCCCCCCCCCCCCCCCCCCCCCCCCAAGCCTCTGTCCCTGAATATCTTTCGACAAACTGTCCTTAAAAACAATTTTCCAACTCCTCTTGCCGAAACGAGATACACTGTTACCGACCGTGCCAACATTCATGGAGAGAGCTTTTCTCCCCTGCTTCCCCTGGAACTTTGCGCTAACACGCAATCCTAGGCTCTTTCTTTCCATCTCTAATCATCCAGTTCCTCTCACGCATTCTTGGGAGTGAAGGCAAAGAGAACATATTTCTCTGCCCATTTTGATGTCTCGGAAAGATCTTAGCACCAAAGATTCTCCCAGCGCTGCCTTTGTATCTTTTCCCGTGAGGACTATCATTAAGGGCGTCGCTGCAGGCATCATATTTAAGGGGACCTTCTTACCACACTGGAAGTCCCCAAAACCTAGAGATCTTTCAGTCCTCGGTCGTAGAGCTCAGGAGATCAAGGCCAACACCACTCAGCAGCTTTCCAGCACTTTGCGCCCCTGAGACACGTTTTTGGGAGCAGCTTTTCGGTGCTCCAGTGACTCCTTCATCAGTCACTACCTCAGGGTTTTCCGGATTAGTAGAGCTGATGTCCCCCTTCTCTTGCTTTGAATTCTGCATACAATTTGACATGGTACCGTACGTGATATCAAAATGTTGTTTTTAACTAGACTCCGTGTTTAGGTAAATACGCTTGTCACGTCAAAACTCAGATTCCTGCTGTCTTTCCCAAGTTGCGATGAGCTTGCCAACAGGGTCTGGGTGCAGAATGAGGATTAACAGTCAACTTGTAGTAGTGTTTGGTTTTGGTTAGCTGCGAAATTCCTGACGAGACAGAGCAGACAAACTTGCCGTTGCTTTCAACTTAGTTTGACATGAGAAGTATACAGAGGGAATTTAGAAGAAAAAGTCTCCCCATTTTGCCAGTGAAAGTTGATTGTTCTGCATGATCTAAGCAGGGACAAGTCCTTTGTCGCCCGCAGGTTCTTTATGTTCAATAAATGCAAGAGGCTTAGAGGACCTCGAATGATTACCGTTCCTGAAATGTTCGCACTCACACTATCGGTTAAGGCTTGGTGGAGAGAGAGAGAGAGAGAGAGAGAAGAGAGAGAAAGAATTAAAAAGATAGAGCCTGTTTGAGACTCAAACCAAAAACTCCAAACGGTCATACTTTGCTGGCCGCTGCATTATCCATATAAAAGGCCATATTTTTCACGAGCTCATCAGTACGCTAACTCACGCTCCCGAATGTATGTGTATCTCTGTTTCCCTATCGTTGAGTTTGTCGCTCCATAAATAAATGATGCCCAGACTTATGTTTCGGGGTGCAGCTGTCACGGTGTTTTGCCTTATTTGGGGCATTTCCGGTCAAAAGACCATCCACTGGTTCCTCAGTGCGTGACTGACCTGTTTTCTACTTGTAAAATTTTCCTGCTGTATAACTCACTTTCCAGGCTCCAAATTGTTTCAATGTGCTAGTTCCTAACACGTTCAGTAAATAATGTTATTAACACGTTCAGTAAATAATTTCGCTCTAAATTATTTTCAATGTGGTAGTTGTTAGCCCTTTTTCAGTAAATATTGCTCTAAATCATCCTTCGTTCAGTAAATAATGTTCTGTATTATCTTTCGTTCAGTAAGTACATAATACCTAAATCATCCTTCGTTTAGTAAATAATGCTCTAAGTTATCCTTCCTTCAGTAAATAATGCTCTAAATCATCCGTCGTTCAGTGAATAATACTCTAAATCATATCAGTGTGGTAGTTGTTCACACGTTCAGTAAACAATGTTCTAAATTATCTTTTGGGTAGTGTGTGTATATTAACGCTGCTTTATTTTCAAACTGTTGTCCACTCAAAACCTATTTCAAATCCCCACGTTGTAATTTGTACTTTTTTTTTTTTTTGGTTTTCTCTGTCTTTGAGTTGTAATCCCATCGATAAATGATGCACTAATTGACGTTTCTGAGTGTGTCTGTTTGTTTATTTCGCTACCTTTGGGTCATTATCCTATCATTAAGTGTGCATTAACTCACGTTTCCCAGTACTGTTTGTATACTTCTCTACCCCTGAGTCGGTAATCCATCATTAAACGTGGACTGTCATGTTTCTGAGTGTATCTGTCTTTTCATTTCTCTACCTTTGAGTCGTTATCCTAACATTAAACATGCAGTCAATTACGTTTCTTAGAGTATCTGACTATTTCGCTTTCTTTGAGTTGCCATCCCATCATTGCACGTGCACTGTCGCGTTTCTGAGTGTATCTGTCTGTATAGTTCTCTGCCCTCGAGTCGTTATCCCATCATTAAACGTGCACTAACCCACGTTTTCTGAGAGTATCTGTCTGTTTTCTCTTCCTTTGACTCGTCATCGCATGATCGCACGTGCGCTGTCACCTTTCAGAGTCAACGGAGCCTTGGCGCAGGTACCAGAGTTCCGGGAGGCCTTCCAGTGCCGTTATGATTCCAAACTGGTGGCGAAAAGACGATGTCGACTTTACTGATGGTGCACGTGTGTCTGCACAGTGGATGGAGGAGTCGCTCCACACTCCACGCCCATTTAGTTTGATCATTCGAGCTGATACCCCACTCCAACGGGTTTGCTTGCTTGCTTGTTTGCTTGCTTGTTTGTTTCAAGGTCTTAAGCAAAACCGACTGTTCTGGTTATATAAAAAAAAAGTCATCAGTGTTATATTTATAAGAACTTTACATACATAAGCTTAGGCAAGATGAAATGAGTGGTGTGTGTATAAGGTTTCTTGGGCAAGATGAAATGAGTGGTGGTGGTGTATAAGGTTTCTTGGGCAAGATGAAATGAGTGGTGGGTGTATAAGGTTTCTTAGGCAAGATGAAATGAGTGGTGGGTTATATAAGTTTCTTAGGCAAGATGAAATGAGTGGTGGGTTTATAAGGTTCTTAGGCAAGATGAAATGGGTGGTGGGGTTATAAGGTTTCTTGCAATGCTGTTGAATGAAAGGATTGATTAACTATCACGGTGTTTTGTGACGTTGTGTTGCTCACAATAACAGTCACGGTGTTTGTGGCATTGTGTTGCTGACAACACTAATCACGGTGTTTGTGACCTTGTGTTACAGACAACAATAATCATGGTGTGTGTGACGTTGTGTTACTGACAACAATAATCACGGTGTTTGTAACGTTGTGTTACTGACAACAATAATTATGGTGTTTGTGACGTTGTGTCACTGACAACAATAATTATGGTGTGTGTGACATCGTGTTACGGACAACAATAATCATGGTGTTTTTGACGGTTTTTGTGAAGTTGTGTTACTGACAACAATAATCATGGTGTTTGTGACGGTGTTTGTGACGTTGTGTCACTGACAACAATAATCATGGTGTTTTTGACGGTGTTTTTTGACGTGGTGTTGCTGACAACAATAATCAGCGTTTGTGACGGTGTGTTACTGACAACAGTAATCACGGTTTTACTGACAACAATAATCACGGTGTTTTGTGACGTGTTGCTGACAACAATAATCACGGTGTTTTGTGACGTGTTGCTGAAAGGGCAATGTTGCTGTTAGAATTCTATTTCCTGACAAGGACAATTTCGTTGCTTGAGTTGTGTTCCTGAGGAAGATAATGTTGGTGTTTGTTGAGGTGTGTTCCTGACACCAATAGATACAGCGTTTGCAAAGTTGTGTCCCTGAGAAGAAAAATGATGGCGTTTTTCCAGTTGTGTTCCTCAATAGCATAAGGATGGTGTTTTTTTTTTTCCAACTTTATTTTTCTCCTTGCAAAGACAAAACATTTTACTTAAATTTATGGCATTTCAGTCACATCAGTTTATAATTCACACCATTTATGTTTCAACAGCCAAACGCTTACATTTCAATCAAGTACCATACACAGTTTCTGTATCAGTTATTAGCTTATTTGCAAGGCAGGGTTTTTCAAAAATTAAATACAAATAGACAACCAAAAACAAAGCAAAAACAGAAACAAAAGAAAAGAGAGCGAGAGGGTGAGAGAGAGAGAGAGAGAGAGAGGGGGGGGGGGGGGGGGGGAGGAGGAGGTTAAGGCACCGACAAAGCCACCACAGGGGATCCATACGTACATGCATGTTAAGTGATACGGAGACAGGCTAGTCCCTCAACATGCACATCAAGTCCAAAAATTACACTTCTATCAAATAACTGCCACTTTTCGTGTAGTTTTTGAATGGACTTTACGCTTTTTGCGACTTGCTGTTCAAGATTGTATCTTGTCTTTAATTAGTGTAGAAAGTTTGTTACAACTGGAAGTTTTTTCTCACATTTGCATTTATAGATGAAATATTTTGGCTAGAAGTAAAATAAAGTCAAAGGGTTCATCACTTCTAAAATTATTTGAATGCCCCAGCAAGCAATACCAATTCAACAGACAAATTAAAGAAATCCGCATGCAGACATTTTCCTTTTATCATTGCTTGAAGTTGTTGCCAAAAATGTGCCGCATGGTCACACGACCAAAATAGATGCTCAATGTTTTCTCTTCTGTATTACAAAATGTACAATGATCATTCGGTTCAATTCTCATTTTTGACAGCACAATATTTGTACCCAGTATACGGTGTAGAATTCTTATCTGAAACCATGTAAGCTTTATTTCTTTTATTTTTTGCACCTTTTTAAAAATGACATCCCATTCCAATCGCTGTACACGTTTTTCATTCCACTTGTCGCAATAAGCAGGGTTTATGTTGTCACACACGGAAGGGCATCATAATAAACACGTGCCCCTCTGCTGACTGAACAGATAAGTTTCCATAATTCAGACCTTTCTTCATTCTTGTTATTCATCATTGTTACTGCAGTTTTCCGAATATATGCGCTTACTTCTCTTAATAATCCAGTATACGAGATAAAGTCAATGCAAAATCCATATTTGTTATTGAACTCTCTATATGCCCAAAGCGTACCATCTTCTTTCATAATGTGTCCTGTTCTATGTATAATTTTGTCGAACAGACTTTGATAGGAAAAAAATTGTTTTTTTTCTTTATCTTAATATTTTCATTATAGAATATATTTTCAGAAGCCATTTCTTCGGAAATGCAAGGTATAAGCATAAGGATGGCGTTTGCTAAGGTACGCTCACAACAAGGTAAACGATAGTGTTTGTTGAGTTGTATTTCTAACGAAGATGACTGCCCCCACCCCCCCCCCCCCCCCACCCAAGGTTATTGTCTCTGTGAAAAAATACCACTTTAAGTGAAATATTCACTTTGCTGTTAAATTTGATCTCCGAATGGGCAGAGGAACTTAATCATGGATGATTATCTTCCTTACAAAAGTTTACCGCTAACATTGCTGCATTTGTATGGCTGTGATTGGAGTTTGTCGAATAATTTGGAGGAAAAAGAAAATACCTGCCCCTGTGGCTGTCGGATATTGAGCCAGTAAATCACTTTGATACCGCCCATAGCCACCACACCGACAAAGAGCCGACCATTTGTTTAAACAATATTGATGCTGTGCATAAATAAACAATTAAAACTAGGACCCATAGTGAATTAGGAGCAAGGAAGTGTCCGTGAGGGTGGTCTGCCACAGTTCAAATGCTACACCTACTCCCATGGACCCCATGGTCAGTGAAGTCCAGTCCAGTAGGGGGCGCTCTCTTCCACAGTCGTCTGAAGGAGTCCAGCATCAAGTAGTTTTTTTTTTCCCTTGACCTTAGTTATGGGACGTGAATCAGGATGTTTTTTTCAGTTTTGTTTTTGTTTTCATTCTATTTCATTTCCATGTGATATTTTCAATACTGTCGTTAAAATAGTTACAAATATACCTCCTTAACCTCTTTAAGAATCCTCCTCCTCCCCCCCCCCCCCCCCCCCCCCCCCCCCCGAACTATCCTGCAGAGAGAATGTAAGGATTTCCATCGAGAAAAAATTCTGTCTCAGATTCCTTTCAATTATCTT
Organism: Conus betulinus; assembly: GCA_016801955.1. NCBI lineage: Eukaryota > Metazoa > Mollusca > Gastropoda > Neogastropoda > Conidae > Conus > Conus betulinus. The sequence goes on along the minus strand of JADBJO010001211.1, from coordinate 434,158 downwards.
TTTTTGTTCTCTTTCTATTCACAGCTTTTAGTATACGTAACTATGTACGGGTCACACCACGGTACTAGCATAATTAGGAGAAAGAAATATTGAATGTTGACAAGAATATATCGTATAACAATTGTTTAAAGGAATGTAAAGGAATATTATGCTATTAGTGCAACCATTACAATATGAATATAACAAACATTACCGTTGTCAGAAAACAGGTGTTACATTTATCTTAAAACTTCAATCAACGGAATTTGTTTTCACATGGGTTTGCTTCTTTGGCAGTCTGTCAGCAATGTTACGGGGAAAAAAAATACCGATCAGTTTGAACGAAACTTGAGGGACAGATGGAATGTGGCATATGACAACAAATCAGGATCAGCACGCGACTGTTGGATCCGTTCGGCTAGGTGATGACAAATTTACACGTTTTCTGACGAACGTGAACAATGCTGAGTCACGTTTTCCCCTTTGATAACTGTCTGTGCCTAGTACCATGTCCGATTAAGCCTTTCGCTAACAACGGCGTTGACATGTTGTGAATTACTTTGTACCGTATCACAGAGGGGGAAATGGGAGGTAACTTTGTCCGTCCATGTCTAAATATCACTTCCCCAGGTGGAAAAATACTGTTCGGGTCCTATTAGAGACAGTTTCGGGGTCGACCTGGAATTGAGATTGATTAAATTAAGCGTAGACCAGTGAAAGTGGCAGACTTCAATCAGACCAGCTCCCAGACACGGCCAGCATCCAGTGTCACCCACAAAAACATCGGTGTGCTCTGTGCCACCAGTGTCACCCACAAACACAGTGGTGTGCTCTGTGCCACCAGTGTCACCCACAAAAACAGCGGTGTGCTCTGTGCCACCAGTGTCGCCCACAAACACAGTGGTGTGCTCTGTGCCACCAGTGTCACCCACAAAAACAGCGGTGTGCTCTGTGCCACCAGTGTCACCCACAAAAACAGTGGTGTGCTGTTTGTCACCAGTGTCACCCACAAAAACATCGGTGTGCTCTGTGCCACCAGTGTCGCCCACAAAAACAGTGGTGTGCTCTGCGCCACCAGTGTCACCCACAAACACAGTGGTGTGCTCTGCGCCACCAGTGTCACCCACAAACACAGTGGTGTGCTCTGCGCCACCAGTGTCGCCCACAAACACAGTGGTGTGCTCTGCGCCACCAGTGTCACCCACAGTGATGTGCTCTGCGCCACCAGTGTCACCCACAAACACAGTGGTGTGCTCTGCGCCACCAGTGTCACCCACAAAAACAGTGGTGTGCTCTGCGCCACCAGTGTCACCCACAGTGGTGTGTGCTCTGTGCCACCAGTGTCACCCACAAACACAGTGCTGTGCTCTGCGCCACCAGTGTCACCCACAAACACAGTGCTGTGATCTGTGCCATAGCATCCTTCTGCCAGGACCCGAAAAATAATGAACAGAGAGAAGTGCCACCACACACCCACAAAACGCACGCACGCACACGCACACACACAATCTGTATAAAAAGACATAGCGCTTCCTTTAACGTAGTGTCACAGCAAAAATGACACTTTGCATTTCTCTTTCCGTTCTTTTTCTAGGACTGGTCTTTCTGTTTTATGTATGTGGTGCACACTTAATTATATTACATATATATATATATATATATATATATATATATATATATATATATATATATATAGTGTATATATACATACAATCCTTTTTTTTTTTTTTTTTTTTTTTTTTTGTTGCTGTCCCCACCTCTGCGCCACCTCAGAGGCAGTGCACCCACGCCGCTCATTCCGACACCCCGTCCACAGCCACAGCCCGGTGGGCCCCACCACAGCCCCGGCACCGGCAATCCACAGGGAGCAGTCAATATCAAGTCGTCAAGAGGCAACCCACCGGAGGAGACACTGCACTGCTGCCGAGTCACTTCAGTGGTGTTCAGTGGCGCCTGTTCTGATCTAACATACGCAGGACGCCACCTACTAAGCCCCCTACTGACGACAATAATTGCTTAGTCGCGGAGCCGGCGTGAGTGAGCTCTCCCTCCGAGGGGCGCCACCACGTCCGTCCAACGACAGCCCCCATGGACTCGCCGATAATTGTGGCCCGGACGGAACCAAACCAAGGCCACAGACGTGGAGAGGACATCGAAATTGAGGTCACCATGAGAGCAGGGCATGAAGGGCCACATAATTTGAGACTTTTTTTTTTTGTGCTGATCGATGAGAATGAGGATGATTAAGATGATGCTACGGATTTCCATTTCGGTCTGAGACTACATGACAGGGCTGTACTCTACGCTTCCTTTCATAATATATCCCGGCGTCAACCAGGCCCGAGAGATACAGACACTTGCAGTGTTGGTCAGGAAATTTGAGCAACACTCTCAGAAACGCATCCATTAAGTGGATGGAAACTCGACTGTGTGGTCCCAGTCTTCCAACTGAGTCCGCAGCAAACTCAACTCTGGGTAGAGCCGGTCGGGGCAGAAAAACCACATGACTTCTGATGGGATTCGAACCCACGACCTCCCAGCCGGGAGTCCGCGACGCTAACCACTTTGCCACGGCGGCTGGTATATACATACAATCCTGCCTTCCCCACTATCGATTCTTATTTCCATCTCAACTGTATACAAAATTTTGCATTTCGTTACATTTTTTAAACATTTTAACCCTTTCCAAGGGCCGTGAACGTGTATGTAGATGCGACATAATCACGTGGGAGCATTGCCCGCAGGTTGCACGTTTTCACCGATATTCTCTATCTTTTATACTTGCAGAGGAGTTCTCTTCGCATTTCAGAGAAATACGATTTATAGTTTCCAACATTTAGATATTTTGAAGCAATAAAAATGAACTAAATTTACCGACAAAGTCGTGTGTGTGTGTGTGTGTGTGTGTGTGTGTGTGTGTGTGTGTGTGTGTGTGTGTGTGTGCCCGCGCGCAAGCGTATGTGTTGGTGCGCTTGTGTTTGCATTAATATATGCGCACATGATGGTGCATGCATGCACACACACAAATGCGCGCGCTCTTGTGTGTGTGTGTGCGAGCGTGCGCGCGCGCGCGTGTGTGTGTGTATGTTTCTTTAACATATGGGGCAGTGTCAGTTTCATGCACAGTCATCAAGAAAATCAGCTTACAAGAATTCCAAAGCTAAGAGACAAAAAGAACTTTCTGGATTACACACATTGTAAAGAAGACGGGAAAGGGGGGGGGGGGGGGGGGGGGGGCCCTTTCAACTGAAGGTATCCCGGAGGGTCACATACCACAACCTGCTCTCCTGTCTCATGTCTGACCTTGGTCCCTGAAAGTCACATATCACAACCTGTTTGCTTGTCTCAGGTCAGACCTTGATCTCTGAAGGTCACATACCACAACCTGTTTGCCTGTCTCAGGTCTGACCTTGATCCCTGAAGGTCACATACCACAACCTGTTCGCCTGTCGTTCAGTCTGACCTTGATCCCTGAAGGTCACATATTAGAACCTGTTCGCCTGTCTCATGTCTGACCTTGATCCCTGAAGGTCATATACCACAACCTGTTCGCCTGTCTTCAATCTGACCTTGATCCCTGAAGGTCACATACCACTACCTTTTTTCCTGTCACAGGTCTGACCTTGATCTCTGAAAGTCACATACCACAACCTGTTTGCCTGTCTCAGGTCTGACCTTGGTCTCTTAAGGTCACATACCACAACTGTTTCGCCTGCCTCCAGTCTGACCTTAATCCCTGAAGGTCACATATCACAACCTGTTCGCCTGTCTCAGGTCTGACCTTGATCCCTGAAGGTCACATACCACATCCTGTTCGCCTGCCTCCAGTCTGACCTTGATCCCTGAAGGTCACATATCACAACCTGTTCGCCTGTCTTCAGTCTGACCTTGACACTGGCTCCGTCCTAGCAATGGATAGGAAGTTGCTGCTGTTAGCCTGCATACATGATCTGCGTCAGAAAGATATCCAATTATGTATTATCTTGCCATCTGTCTGTCGATCTATCTGTCTGTATTTATCTAGCCATATGTCTATCTATCTATCTGTCTGTTTATTAATCTATTTTTTTTTCTCTATCTCTCTTTCTCTCTCTCTATTCATCTATCTATCTATTTTTTAGGTAACTAGGTAGATAGATAGATAAATGGATTGACAGGTAGGTAGATAGATACAGATATAGATCCTATTCTGTATGGGGACAGATTCAGGCCTCAAGCAGTTCACCGACCATCTCAATTCATTCCATCCGACAATGAGGTTCACTGTATCCTCCTCTGCAACACACATCCCGTTCCTGGACGTCTTGATCGTCATTGACAAGGCTTTCATCCAAAGCGCCGTATACACTAAATCCACAGACACTTATACCTTTCTACATCGCCAGTCCTGCCACACACCCCTCCCCCCACCCCCCACCCCACCCCCCCCCCCATGCACACGGGAATATTCCATAGTCAGTTTTGATGCCTCAGACACATCTGTTCAGACGCTGAGATTTCCAGACAACAATCAGAGGAAATGAAAACCAATGCCTTTTTCCGTCGTGTTGCAAGTTAGATTCTCTACACAAAGCCCTTAAAAGAGCCAGACACACTCCCGGCTGGTTGCCATGGAATAGAAGGAAAACGAAACAGTCATAGACCAACCCTGATTCTGACTTACCACCCGAATAACTCGCCCCTCCACCTATGGCGTCAGGAACTCAGCCGGTCCTCCATTTAAGCTCCCGCCTGCAGCAAGAGATCCCCCCCCCCCCCCCCCCTTCTTTCCTCGGAGAACGACGCAGCAAATTACTGAGGAACGGTCTGATGCCTTCTTCGCTGCCTGCGCCCCCGAGATCCTGAGGCCGGATGTTTTAGATGTGAAAAATATTGTGTTGTTTGTGGAGAACACTCGTTGAAACACACAGCTGTCACAGTCAATTCACCAAGGGAGGTGATCTAAGTTAAGCACAAGTTGAGCTGTGAAAGCTCACACGTGGTGTACAGTTTCTACTGTGATGTATGCAAAAAAAACACGCAGTATGTAGGTAAAAAAAAAAAAAACACCTCACTTCGAACACGCTTCTACCACCGCTCAAATATTGACGAAAAATACTGGCACACATGTCACCAAACATTTCCATCAGACAAGTCACACCATTCATAACATGAAATGCAGCACAGTAGTAGAGAGGGGGCACTCCAGGACTGCGGAGGCTCTGCCACACACACACACACACACACACACACACACACACACACACACACACACAAAATACCAGTGTTCATTAAAATGGTTTTATGTAGAACTGGCTTTCATTTTCACCAACCATAGAACATGTGGCTCTTCTTTTTCTTTTCTTTTTTTTTCAGATTTCTTTTCCTCCAAATCCACAACAAATAGTATTGCAGAAGTACACACCATCTAAAACACCGATATAAGGAGTCTGATTGCCCCCCTTTTCCCCCCCCCCCCCCCCCCTCACACACACACACACACACACACACACACACACACACGCTCCCACTTTCAACCCTACTCCTCACTCACCTCCTCCCTCCAGCCCACTCCTTCAAAACCCATCCCTCTGCCTTCGACTCACAGGACAACAAGCGCTGAATTCTCATTTAAAAATGAAACCAAAGGCTAGGTATTATCAAGTCACTCAAGCGAGGTAATTATTAGATCACTTCTCTTCAACAATCACCACACTTATTCATATCGTCATTAACAAAATCATTGTATATGGGAAAAAAAAATATAGCCATAAAAATGATGATGGTTTAATTTTTTTTTTAATGACCCCCTTCTACGCAAAATTGCAGGGGTACACATGGTCTAGGACGCAGGAAAAAGTAGTGTGACTACGCCCTTGAGTTGAAGGTCACCTTGAAGGTAAACGGGCCACCACCTGCTCCCCTTTCTCCAGTTTGACCTGAACACTGCTGCTACCTTGGCAACTGGACAGGAAGTCCCCGTAGGCCCGCAGGAAGACCCTGGTCAGTGGTCCGAATGGTCGACTATCGTTCTTTCGGCGAGAGATGTCCAGGTCCATGTAGTCTTTGTCCTGGTCTGTGTTGGACACTCCGCTAGGGTGTTCCACAGGAAAAGAAAGAAGGAAAGAAAAAAGACATTACAGATGCTCTCATTACTTCTCTGCTAAAGAGAAAAAAAAAAAAAAAAAAAAAAAAAAATCTTGTTGCAAAGTGGAACGACTGCAGGCGGAAATCTAAAAAATCTTAAATAAATGTCAGCGAACCGCCCAGAGAAACGTGGACAAACGAGTCACAAGACAAAACACAACGCGTTTCGACCTCTTAGGTCTTCATCAGGTGAAACAAAACGAAAAAACTAACGAACTTTGATCGCTTCAGATCGCTTCTGTGTTCAGCGCAAGGAAGAAGGCAACAAAAATCGAAAAAAATAACGAAAATGCACGTAGCTTTGATCGCTTCAGATTGCTTCTGTGTTCAGCGCAAGGAAGAAGGCAACGCCATCTTCCTTGCACTGAACACAGAAGCAATCTGAAGCGATCAAAGCTAAGTGCATTTTCGTTAGTTTTTTTCGTTTTTGTTTCACCTGATGAAGACCTAAGAGGTCGAAACGCGTTGTGTTTTGTCTTGTGACTCGTTTGTCCACGTTTCTCTGGGCTGTTCGCTGACATTTATTTAAGATTTGTTTAAAAAAAAAAAAAAA
>JADBJO010001211.1:420000-422500 GCA_016801955.1 Conus betulinus | reverse complement strand
CAAACACAACAATCCCGTTCGCATATTTTTATCCCTAGCTGGAAATGACGTCCGGTGTACGTCATACAAACAATATACGTCATTTTGAGTTAAACATCAGCTGGTAGGTAGGGGGCCCTATGCGCAAAACAGTGTCAAAACTTAACACAGGCCTGTTGCCAGTATTCGTAAGAAAGTAGTGCTAGTTATATCGCGTGACCATCAAATGTGGTTCTAATCAAAACAAGATGATGATCACTCTCAAATATACATACCCCCATCCTCACCCCCCTGGTTATTTAAAAAAAAAAAAAAAAAAAAAACGTTTTCACTGAAACGTCTTTGCAAATACCCTGACATTGGCGTCAGATTTGCCACGTTTTAAGGTCAACTAAGATTTTTTGGCCGTCAAAAAAGAAAACAAACTTGTTGCGAAAAACAACGTTTTTTTGGCCTTTTTTCAGGCAAGACAAAATGACATTTGAAAAATAATGGACTTCTCTCTTCGATCGCTAATTACCCCGCATCTTGCTAATTACAAACTGACGCATTAAGGACTGAAATTCCTAGGTAAAGCAGTGATCAAATATGACGTAATTTACAATGCACTGGAATTCCTATATATATATATATATTAGTTTTCACCTGAGTGCTGAGCGAGACTACAAAAAGTTTTAAAGGGTGGTACGAGCACTCTCGTGAAATATTCTTCATTAAAATCATAAAATACATTTCAAAATCCTTTATGTAAATACAGATGAGGGTGCCTTGAAATCAGTTTTTACATTACCCCAGTATGTAATGATGTAGAACAGGGTTTTACTTTAGAAAGGGAACGAAGAAAATGCTGTCTGTCAGTGCGTCTGTCTGTTGTCAAAATGTGTTCTCTCGCTCCAGACAAAAACGTCTGGGCCGATCTTTCTGAAATTTTGTAGGTAAGTTCATTATGGGTCACAGATGATGCCCAATGTTTTATTTACCAGAATAGCCGTTACTAACGGCTATAATGGTCCCAAACGGTTTTTCTTCTTTATGGAAATATCTCAGAAAGTACTAGTCCGATTTATAAGCTGTTTGGAAATCTTTGTGACAAATCGGAGCCTCTTTCCATATGCAAGTGATGCAATACTGAAAATCGATTAAACAACCGCTAAAAACTGTTTATTTCTTATATATAGGTGGATTTCAATGGAATTTGGGTATACAGAAAAGTTATCACACACAAATGGCACTTCTGTAGCTATGGTGTTTCAAAATTTGACCGTAAAAAACCGTTATTCTTGACATATTGTCCGATCTGGATGAAATTTGGCAGGTACATAGGTTTTAGCCCAGTGAGGACTAAAATACCAGTTACAAGAGTGTACATCGGTTAAACAACCGTTAAAAACCGTTATTTCGGCGTTATTTCTTATCTCAGAAAGTACTTGGCCGATTTATAAGCGATTTGGAAAATTGGGAGTACGTTTAAATGCTTTGCATTTTTTTTCTTTTTTCGTTTTTTTTGTACTTTCAGTTTCTTATAGATCAGGTACTTTACAATGGGGACGAAGAAATGCTGTCTGTGTGTCTGTGTATCTGTCTGTGTGTCTGTCTGTGGTCAAATTTGTGTTCCACTCGCTCCAGACAAAACTTCTGGGCCGATCTTTCTGAAAATTAGTAAGAAAGTTCATTACGGGTCACGGATGATGCCCGATGTCTTATTTTACCAGAACAGCCGTTACTAACGGATATAACGGCCTAAAATGGTTTTTCTTCTATATAGAGTATCTTAGAAAGTACTTGTCCGATTTATAAGCTGTTTGGATGATCATGTGACAAATCGGAGCCTCTTATCATATGTAAGTGATGTAATGCTGAAAATCGATTAAACAACCGTTAAAAAACGTTATTTTGCTATTATTTCTTATATGTAGGTGGATTTTGATGAAGGTTGGATTAGAAAGGTTATCACAAATGGCACTTCTATATAGTGTTTCAAAATTTGACCGTTAAAAACCGTTATTCTTGACATATTGTCCGATTTGGATGAAATTTGATATGTACACAAGCTTTTTAAGCCCAGTGAGGACTAAAAAAAAAAAAAAACAAAAGTGTACCTCAAGTTAACCTCCGTTAAAACCGTTAAAACCGTTATTTATCATATATTGGTGGGTTAATGATAAAATGTGGTATATAGAAAAGTTATCACACTCAAATGGCACTTCCATATAGTATTTCAAAATTTGACCATTAGAAAACCCTTGGTCTTGACATGTTGTCCGATCTGGAAACTGGGAATGTTTACATGCTTTGCATCTGCTTAGAATGTCTCTTGCTAATAACACACACACATCAGGCGAGTCTTCGTCTTTGTTAAATTAAAACAACAAGCATAATCGACGTCATGTGTTGATGTTTCGTTGTTACTGTTCCTCATTCATAGACGTATAGCAGATGGTCATTTATAATCAACAGAAGTCACAGAATTACATGATATAATCTTTCGTTAATGGACTGTGGGAACCACTGTCGTCAGTCT
>JADBJO010001211.1:407500-412500 GCA_016801955.1 Conus betulinus | reverse complement strand
GTGTGTGTGTGTGTGTGTGTGTGTGTGTGTGTGTGTGTCCCCGTCCGTACGTGGTCAAAATGTGTGTTCCACTCGCTCCAGACAAAACTACCAGGCCGATCTTTCTGAAAATTTGTAGGTATGTTTATTAAAGGTCACGGATGATGCCCGATGTTTAAGTTTACCGTTATAGCCGTTACTAATGGCTGTAACGGCCTGTAACGGTTTTTTTTCTTCTTTATGGAATATCTCAGAAAGTACTTGGCCGATCTTTGTGAAAATTAGCAGGTATGTTCATTATGGGTTACGGATGATGCCCGATATTTAGTTTGCCCCGTTATAGCCGTTACTGACGGCTATAACGGCCCATAACGGTTTTTCTTCTTCATGTAATCTATCAGAAAGCAGTGTCGACCTTTCTGAAAATCTGAAAATAACTGCCCATTACGGTTTTTTCTTCTTTATGGAATATCTCAGAAAGTACTGGCCGATCTTTCTGAAAATTTGTAGGTATGTTAATTATGGGTTACGGATGATGCCTGGCATTTTAGTTTACCGTTAGCCGTTACTAACGGCTGTAACGGCCCATAACCGTTTTTCTTTTTTATGGAATGTCTCAGAAAGTACTTGGACGATCTTTCTGAAAATTTGTAGGTATGTTCATTATGGGTCACGGAAGATGCCCGATGTTTAGTTTTACCGTTATAGCCGCTACTAACGGCCCATAATGGTTTTCTTCTTGATGGAAAACCTCAGAAATTTCTCGGCCGATCTTTCTGAAAATTTGTAAGTATGTTCATATAGGTCACAGACGATGGCCGATGTTTACCAGAATAGCCATTACTAACGGTTACACCAGCCAAGATGGTTTTTCCTTTTTATGGAATATCTCACGCGTATTCAGGATAAACTGGGAGTACGTTTATATGCTTTGCATCTTGTTTATTTTATTTTTGCTTTATACAGAATATGTTTTCAACCTGTACAACCCCGGCCCTGACACACGACCTCGGTGGTGGCAACCACGACACAAATCCCATCTCCTTCTCTACTCATCTAACTTACCCCAATAAGGTGGACAATTTCTCATTTTCAGCCATTAACCTCGAGGGGGACTTAACCGTACGGACGTCCCCCCCCCCCAAAAAAAAAAAAAAAACAACGGAGAACTTGCCGGCTTATCTTTAAAAAAAAAGAAAAAAGAAAAAAGAAAAAAACAAATGAAAAAGAAGCGCTTTAATTTTCTAACAGCAATTCAGTCTTCGCTTCTATTGCTCGTTCGTCCGTGGAGTCGACAAGGATCACTTCAGTCATCTTGGGGTTGAGGGAGGGGGGAGGCGGAGGGGGGGGGGGGGGGGGGGGGTGGTGGAGACGAGGACGATTTGTGGATACGGCTGATCAAGCCGACACGTGCACGGAAAATAGGAGGTAAGTGTTAGAAGCCTTTGAAAGAAGCCTCTCTATTTACTACATTCAAACAGGAAATATCCGTTGGGGGTCTCTTTGCTCACCTGACATAGAACGCGTAGATACCAGTTTTCGGTGCCGTGAATGCGCCGTTGCTGGTGTTGTAGCAGTGGTCCACATTATACAAGGGTTTGTCGAAGACCAGCACGCCACCTTCCTGTGGTATCGTCACGGTGTTCTGAGAAAAAACTGCACGGTGAAGCCTTTGATGCCCATGGCCTCTGCAGCAGTTCACCGCATCATGTGTTTCGTGGAACCTACAGAGTGGCGATTGGAGGGTAGTGGTGGGAGGGGGGGGGGGGGGGGGCATGAAGGGTAGGAATGGGGGAGAGGGAGGAGAGGTGGTAGGGGTTGAGATGTAGAAATATAGGGACAGAGATAGAGGTAGTCGGTATAGGGTTTAAACGGAAGGAGGTAGGGGGTTGGGATGGAGGCGTTGGCGTGTAGGGGAGAGGAGGGGGTGTAGGAAGGAGTGCAGAGGTAGGGGTCGGGGAAATGTAAGGGTTAGGGACGGGGGACGCACTAGTCATGTGTGTGTGGCTGTATAGGGGGTGGAGGTGTAAAGCAGCAAGGGGCGGGAGGGAGGATAGGGGAACAAAGATGTAGAAATGAAGAGGGGGTGGGGGATGGGAGGTATGGTCGGGCGTGTATTGTGGAGATTTCGTGGAAGGGGTGTTAGGGATGGGGTGGAGATAGGTGTACATGTGGCGAGAGGGGGGGGGGGGGGGGGGGGGGGGTAGGAGGGCGTGGGTCGTGGGTAGGATGTAAGGGGTCGGCGGGGTAGAGAGGTGGGTATTTAAGGGGTATGATGGGAGTGTAGGAAGTGGGAGCGCAGGGGGGGTGGGATATTGATCGAGTTCCTGGGGTGGCGGTAGTGGTGTAAGGGGTAGAATGGCGCGTGAAGGAGGTAGGGATGGATAGGTGGGGATGGGAGTGGGGTTGTTGGGCATGGGGGGAGGTGGATATTGTAGGAGTTACAGGTAGGGTTCTGTCTGTGTGTGTGTGTGTGTGTGTGTGTGTGTGTGTGTGTGTGTGTGTGTGTGTGTGTGTGTGTGTGTGTTCGTGTACGCGTACGTCCACGTAGTTAATCCAAATTCACAACTGACTAAACCTCATAACTGTTTTCATTTCTTCATCTTTATTGTTTCATTTTTTCATCTTTCTAAATCTCATAAAGTTTCAGTTTCTAACGTTCTTTTACAATTAAGATATACTCCTGTCGTTGGAATTATTACGAACCGACCTCAAATACCCATATCACCGACAGCTAGCCCGCCAAAGATTTTCTTTCCGAAAAGATAGGCGATCAGAATACATACATTCCTCCAAATATCTTTGGCATGCTTTTGCTAGTTCGCTTTAATGTTGTGTGGGGGTACAATATCAGTACGCTGGTTATACACTTCCGGCAAGCTCTTGTAAAAGTCGAAACACCTCTTTGAAGCATTCCAATTGGATTGTTCCTGCCAGCTTCCACAGCCAAGACTCCATGGATCCGTCTCAGGTACTTTGAGGGAACTTCTCGCAAACTTCAGCTCTCTCTCTCGCATTGATTTTTTTTCTGTTCAAAGTTCGTTCTCTGTAGCATCAATTACCACGAAGTTTTTCGCAAACTTCATTTCCTCAAATATCAATCAACAGAAAACCATTTTTTGCAAACACCAGTTCTCTTTAATGCCGAGCAACAGGCACTTTGTTGTTTGTTTGTTTTCCAGTTTTTTTCTCTGGCACTATATCAGAGAAAGCTTTTCACAAATTCTCGTTTTCTCTGGAATCAATGTGAAGGAAACGTTCAGAATTTTTTTTTTTTTTTTTAAAGTTTTGGTGGCTAATTGTCGTCCATTTCCAGCGTTAATGTCTATGACACTTTGGGAATTTTTATAAACTGAAAGGGACAATAAACATTCAATTAAAAGAGTAAGATTTGAAATCAAGTGGTATGGAAGTGTGAATGGCTGGGGCTTTGGTTGAGGTTCAATTTTCGGAAGTGTTACGCAACGTGGCTTAGACTGATCTTGTTGATTTCCGGAAAACTAGTTTGGTTTCGCGAATGAGTCTTTTTGTTTTGTTTTGTTCTGTTTGTTGTTTTTTTTCATGAACAATGCGCACATTAAAGATCGTGTGATGTTTACAGAGACAGGAAGAGCGAGGTGAACACAGTGGAAGGGGTCAAACCAAAACCTAGCTGGAACACACCTCTCCCCTTCAACCATCTTCTGGAACAGACCTCTTCCCTTCAACTCTGTTCTGGACCAGACCTCTCCCCTTCAACCCTGTCCGATTCAGTCGTACCTCTCTTCTACTCTTTCCAAACGTACCACAGATACTGTCCAATCGTTTTACTTTCCTGAACAGTCAGTCATTTTCTCAGATATATTCAATGTAACTGCAGCTTTCTGCACCCCCAATCTCACAAATCGTTGTGATCAATACTGCCTGTGAATTTGATTTTCTTTTTAAAATCAATGTACTATGTCTTGAGAAATTTTCCAAACAATGGGGAAAAACGCCGCATAATGGCTTTATTGTAACATTGATGACAGTGACGAGATCAAGAGATCATTGGCGCCGCTTTTTGATTCACGTCTGCCCCAAATAATTAATTTTAATGAGTCGTTCTGAGCCATATTCCATCTCCCTATAAAGTTCCATTTAAATTAGTTTAGGAGTTTGTGCGTAACCTGCCTACATGTAAACAAACCCAAAGACACTGATTGAAGCAAGCAGAACCTCCTCGGCGGAGATAATAAGAATTGTCCCTCCCGTCCCTTCCTCACTCGTCAGTGTGTCCCGAACTGAAGAATTTCAAGAAATACCTTTCTCACGATCCATGGTGACAATGCTGGCTCTAATCGGGTTTGGAGTCGAGGGAACGGCAGTGCCAGAACTGCTGAATCGAAACCACTAGTTATTTTGCGACACACTGTGCCAGTCTAAAAAGAAAAAAAAAAAGCCACCGCAAGAAAATAGAGACAGCATGCTGTCCATTTCATAAACAGAACACGTGTGCTAACAACTACGGCGGGTCTGACGACACAAACGTTGACGTCAGGGCTGACTGACGCAACTGGCATTTTGACGTTGCGGGTTGTAATAAACGAATGGAGCTGATTTAGTAGCCAGAGGATGGAGAGAACTGACGTTAAGTGTTGTATCCTGCTCGGATATCAGATCTGATGTCCTCTCGTCTCCATCACTCAGACGCCTGAACAAAGAGGGTTGGAATAAGAGGCCCCTAAACTCCTGGACTGCCAAAAAAAAAAAAAGTAACAGAAATCACTATTGACTGCAGCAGGAAAAGAAAACATAATTTTTTTAAAAATGTACATTCTGGGTAAGCAGTCGAAAGGCAAAGATCCAACACTGAAAGGGAAGAACATTCGACGGAACTTCTAGACTAGATCTAGTATAATGCAGCACGGGGGTGGGGGGGGGGGGGGGGGGGGGGGGGGGGGGGGGCGAGTGGGGGTGCCATATCTTTTATAATAGGAGTAGTACAGAAAGTATTCCATTATCTGTAACTTATTTCCTGCTACTTCTTCAATATCTTTTTA
>JADBJO010001211.1:397500-402500 GCA_016801955.1 Conus betulinus | reverse complement strand
GAACGTAACGGTGTGTCCTCCCACTGGAAATGTACCATTGTCTGTCATGTACATGAGATTGAGAATGTACCAGTGTTCCTTCGTCTGAATCAGAATGTACGAGTGTCTTGTCGTCTAAATGAGAATATACCAGTGTCCCCTCAGGTAAATGAGACTGTACCAATGTCCCTTCAGTTGAATGAGACTGTTGCAGTGTCCCCTCAGTTACATGAGACTGTACCAATGTCCCCTCAGTTACATGAGACTGTACCAATGTCCCCTCAGTTACATGAGACTGTACCGATGTCCCCTCAGTTACATGAGATTGTACCAATATCCCTCAGTTACATGCGACTGTACCAATATCCCCTCAATAACATGAGACTGTACCAATGTCCTCTGAGTTACATGAGACTGTACCAATGTCCCCTCAGTTACATGCGACTGTACCAATGTCCCCTCAGTTACATGAGATTGTACCAATGTCCCCTCAGTTACATGCGACTGTACCAATATCCCTCAGTTACATGAAACTGTACCAATGTCCCCTCAGTTATATGCGACTGTACCAATGTCCCCTCAGTTACATGAGACTGTACCAATATCCCTCAGTTACATGCGACTGTACCAATGTCCCCTCAGTTACATGCGACCGTACCAATGTCCCCTCAGTTACATGAGACCGTACCAATGTCCCCTCAGTTACATGCGACCGTACCAATGTCCCCTCAGTTACATGCAACTGTACCAATATCCCTCAGTTACATGCGACTGTACCAATATCCCCTCAATAACACGAGACTGTACCAGTGTCCTCTGAGTTACATGAAACTGTACCAATGTCCCCTCAGTTACATGCGACTGTACCAATATCCCTCAGTTACATGAGACTGTACCAATGTCCCCTCAGTTACATGCGACTGTACCAACGTCCCCTCGGTTACATGAGACTGTACCAGAGTCCCCTCAGTTACATGAGACTGTACCAACGTCCCCCTCAGTTACATGAAAACTGTACCAATGTCCCCTCAGTTACATGAGACTGTACCAATATCCTTCAGTTACATGCAACTGTACCAATATCCCTCAGTTACATGAAACTGTACCAATGTCCCCTCAGTTTCATGAGACCGTGCCAGTGTCGCCCTCTCAGTTACACGAAACTGTACACTCTGCATTACATTAGACTACGCCACACTACGCCGCATCACACCACACCACACTACACTACACTACACAATATACGCTACACTACAATGCACTACACTACGCTACACTACACCACACTACAGTACTCTACACTACGCTACTCTACACTACTACTCTGCACTACACTGCGCTGCACGGCATGGCACTACACTGCTGCGCTGCACACGGCATGTCACTACACTGCGCTGCACTGCATGTCACTACACTGCGCTGCACGGCATGGCACTACACTGCGCTGCACGGCATGGCACTACACTGCGCTGCACGGCATGGCACTACACTGCGCTGCACGGCATGGCACTACACTGCGCTGCACGGCATGGCACTACACTGCGCTGCACGGCATGGCACTACACTGCGCTGCACGGCATGGCACTACACTGCGCTGCACTACACTGCATGGCACTACACTGCGCTGCACGGCATGGCACTACACTGCGCTGCACTGCATGGCACTACTCTGCGCTGCGCTGCATGGCACTGCACTGCACTACGCTACGCTGTGCTACACTACATTCCACAACACCACACAACACACACGCTACTCTACACTGCACTGCACTATACTACACTGTGCTACGCTGCTGCATTATACTATGCTGCACTACACCATACTACTCTGCTCTACACTGTGCTACACCACACACTACACTACAGGGCACTACACTATACTGCATCACACCACACCACAGTACACCACACCACACTACACTACACTACACCACACCACACACACCACACCACACTACACCACACTATACTAAACACACACCACACCACACACCACACCACCATACTAAACCACACCACACCACACACCAACCCACAACACACTAAACCACACCACACCACACCACACCACACCACATCACACCACACCACACCAAACTACACTATACCACACCACACTATGCTACACTACACCACACCACACCGCACCACACCACACCACACCACACCACACCACACCACACCACACCACACAACACACACACCACACACACTACACTACACTACACTACACAACACTACACTACACCACAACCACACCACACCACATCACACCACACTACACTACGCTACACCACACCACATCACACCACACTACAGTGTACTACACCACACCACACCACACCACACCACACACACCACACCACATTACAGGGCACTACACTACACTACACTACACTACACTACTTTACACTACACTACACTACACTACACTACACTACACTACACTACACTACACTACACTACACTACAGTTCAGCTTTCTTCAATCTCGAATGTCCTCTCGTTTTGTGTCCAGAAGTAAACATATTCCCTCTTGCAGGCGTACATCAACAGAAAGCGTGTGGCCTTCGACCTCACTGACCCCAACAACTACTGCATCGACAACCAGTACAATGCCCTCACAGACCCCCATCTGCGGAAGTACCTTAACTCTCCAGTGGTGAAGAAACGTCTGCTGGAGAACGGGGAAGTCACTCTGGATGATAAAGTGAAGTACACCCTGAAGGACTTCAACAAGTACCGAATTTGGCTCAAACACGTCGGCCTTCTGCATGCCCATACGGAGCAAGAAGAGGAGGTCAGTAGCTGTCGATTTCTGTGACCAGGGAGTATTTTCAGTAGATTAGGATAATTCTAGAAGACTAGAACGGAAAAAAAAAAAAACAAACAAAAAAAAAAACATCCAGGGAATTGAAGTGCCTTTGTTTCATTATGGGAGGTTTTTTTTTTTTTTTTTTTTTTTTTTTTTTTTTTACTTCAGTGTCTTTATTGAAGTTGAGAGTAAGGGGAAATGCGTTATTCTCTCTGTTGTGTGTGTGTGTGTGTGTGTGTGTGTGTGTGTGTGTTGATCTTTTTTCAATGTTGCATCAATTGATAGTTTGTCTACTATATTAACAGTGAGGATGGTCTAGGTTTTCACAGTTATGCGGCACATCATATTTGAGCATTCCGAAGAAAAGGTTGAAAGGAGGAGAGGGGAGAGGGCGGGGCTGAGAATGGGGAAAGGGGGCTGGAGGTGTCGTTGGGGGGGGGGGAGGGGGGGCTGGACAGGGAAGGGCAATACCTAATTTCCACACAGGTCTACAAATCTGTATTATCAAGATGTTGAAGAGAGAATGTGTCCACTAAGAAATACGCTTTTCCCTTTTTCTTTTCTTTCTTTTTTTCTAAAGATAATTTTGTGGTGTTTTGTTTCGTAACCGGCAGCTTTGGGGTCGTTGCATGTGCTGTGTGCGGTTGGTGTGAATAGAAACTTTCATGTGATCAGCCTTATTGATACACTTCCCTGTGATATCCTGAAATATCTAACTTTCATGTGATCACCTTATTGATACACTTCCCTGTGATATCCTGAAATATCCAACTTACATGTGATCAGCCTTATTGATACACTTCCCTGTGATATCCTGAAATATCCAACTTTCATGTTATCAGCCTTGTTGATACACTTCCCTGTGATATCCTGAAATATCTAACGCAAAGTAGGCAGGTTTAAAGCACAATTGGACCCTTCAGTTCGAAAGACTGCATACCACATACTAGTCATACTGATCAATTCAGTTTTGTCTAGGCCCTATTTTTTTTTTAAAACTTCTTATTCAAAAGTATTTTCGAAAGAGATCCAGCCCAGAAAACTATTTCTTACTTGAATACTGATACGAGCTTTAAGATTGTAAAAGTAAACATAAAGAAAGGTTAGATCAGATTCATTGGCGCTTTCTTTAGTCACGTGATAATGATTATACTTGAAGCAGACGGCAACGTCGTCTGCTAACTCTGCTTCGCTACAGCTGTGAAAGCAAGCTATTCGCTTAAACTTAGATAATGATGACAGGAAGCATGGCTGGGGGCAAATGAAGATAGTGTGAGTTCAAGAAGTGGGAGTGGTGAAATGAGGTTGGACTGTGTATATTTTCGGTGTGCGATTTTTTACGAGAGTTGTGTCGTAAGATAAAAAAATCTTAAATAAATGTCAGCGAACCGCCCAGAGAAACGTGGACAAACGAGTCACAAGACAAACCACAACGCGTTTCAACCTCTTAGGTCTTCTTCAGGTGCAACAAACATGAAACAAATAACGAAAATGCACTTAGCTTTGATCGCTTCTGTGTTCAGCGCAAGAAAGAAGGCGTTGAACACAGAAGCGATCAAAGCTAAGTGCATTTTCGTTATTTGTTTCATGTTTGTTGCACCTGAAGAAGACCTAAGAGGTTGAAACGCGTTGTGGTTGTCTTGTGACTCGTTTGTCCACGTTTCTCTGGGCGGTTCGCTGACATTTATTTAAGATTTGTTTAGATTTCCGCCTGCAGTCGTTTCACTTTGCAGTAAGATAAAAAGAAGTAATTTTCTTTGTTTTGAAGTGACAAAGTCGTTTCCCATACCATATGTGACACAGAAAGAAATGAAATGCAATTCGCATCAGCTTTGTTTTTTAAAGATTGTGTATGTTCATAACAAATTATGGCTTTATTCGTAATTCATCAATTTACAGAATGTTTCAATTTTGCGTATGTTTCGTAGAAAAAAAAGTTTAGACATTTAGACTTATATTTACTAGATACTTATCGCATTCGGGTGGATCTTAATGTTAAATATCTCTGAAGTATTCATAATTGTATATAGTGTGCCTTAGTCACGAGTAAAGATCAGAAATTGTCGCAAGTGCAACAATGTATGAACGTAATTATAACCCTAGATAATTGATAGAATTAGATGGAAAAAGGAGTTGTGTATCTGTGGACGTACATGAGGTTGCAACAACTTCGGTACCGATATTATATTCAAAGGAGTTCTCTCTCT
>JADBJO010001211.1:390000-392500 GCA_016801955.1 Conus betulinus | reverse complement strand
TAAATGGAAATGAGTGACTGATATTTGAAAGGTACGGGAAACGACTGAATGAGCGCCAGTAGGCTGCTCTTCGGCCGGCTCTACCTGGGTAGGCAGCCCGTCGAGTGAGTGAGGTAGTGTGTTTATTGTAAAGCGCTTTGAGCTATATAAATACCCAATACAATAATAATAATAATAATAATAATAATAATAATGGTAAGGGACTGAGAGCATACGTAGTGTAAGGCACACATGATACTGAAGAACTGAGAACACATGTACCACAAGGCTACTAAGATGGCAAAGGGACTGAGAACGTATGTGCTACAAGGATAAAGTGTTGTAAAGGACTGAAGACGCAATTCTAAAGGATGGTAAAAGACTGAGAACACGTTTGCACCAGCACTGGTAAATGTTGTAGTAACAGCATACGTTTGTAGTAGTAGTAGTGGTAGTAGCTGTAGTAGTAGTTGTAATAGTAGTAAAGGTGGCAGCGGAAGTGAAGTGGTAGTAGAAGTAGTTAGCAGCAACAGCAACGGTAGCAGTGGTAATTGTTGTTATTGTAGTAGTAGTAGTAGTAACAATAGTAGTTGTTGTAGTAGTAGTAAAGATGGCAGCAGAAGTGGTGGTGATGGTAATAGTAGTAGTAGTAGCAGCAGCAGCAGCAGTAGTAGTAGCAGTGTAGTAGTATTAGTAGTGATATAATGGTAGTTGTAGTAGTAAAACAAGCAGCTGCTATTAATACTAGTTACTGTTGTCGAAGCAGCAGAAGAAGCAGCAGCAGCAGTGAGAGCAGTAGCAGCAGCATTAGTAGTGATGGTAGTAATAGTAACAGCAGCAGCAGCAGCAATAACTATAGTTCTAGTGATTGTTTTTGTAGTAGTAGTAGCGGTTGTTGTAGTAGTGTAGCAATAGTAGAGCAGCAGCAGCGGCGGCGGCAGCAATTGTAGTACTCGTGATTGCTTTTGTAGTAGTTGTAATAGTAGTGATAGTGGTGGTAGTAGTAGAGGTATTAGTAGCAGCAGGGCAGTAGTAGTAGTAGTAGTAGTAGTATTAGTAGCAGCAGTAGTAGTAGTAGTAGTAGTTCAAGAAGTAGAAATAGTGGTAGTAGTAGCGTAAGTACTAGTAGTAGTAGTAGTGGTAGTACTAATGGTAGTAGTATCAGCAGTAGTAGTATAGTAGTAGTAGTAGTAGTAGGAGTAGTAGTAGTAGTAGAAGTAACTGTTAGCAGCAGTAACAAGCATAGTAATGGTCATTCTTGTAGTAGTAGTAGTCTTAGTAGTCGTAGCAGTTTGTAGTGATGGTGGTGCTGATAGTTGCAGTCGTAGTAGTAGTAGTATGATAGTTTTTTTGTAGTAGTAGTGGTGATACTGGTGGTGGTAATAGTAATACTAGTAGAAGTAATAAAGGTAACTAGCAGTAGTGACGGTAAAGTGGTAGAAGTAGAAGCAGCAGCAGTCGTAGTAGCAGTAGTTAAGATAGTAGTAGAGGTAATGGCAGCAGCAGCAGGACCAGCACCAGCAAGAGTTATAGAAGCAGCAGAATCTCCACCATCAGCAGCAGCAGGGAAAAAGACAAGCAGCAGCCGTATTAGAAGTAGTGGGAGTCGCAGAAACAATAGCAGTAGTCGTAGCTGTCGCGTTGTTGTCGTAGTAGTAGCATCAGCAGCAGCAGCAGCAGTAGTAGTAGTAGTAGTAGAAAAAGTAGTATTTTAGCAGCAGAAGCAGTAGCAGCAGCAGCAGTAGTAGTAGCAGCAGCAGCAACAGCAGCAGTAGGAACAGCTTAAGTAGTAATATTAGTAGAATGACTTTGGTGGTAGTAGCAGTATTAGTAGTGGTAGTGGGGGTAGTATCAGCAGCAGCAGCAGCAAAAGCAGCAGCAGCAGCAACAAGCATAGTAATGGTGATTGTTGTAGTAGTAATAGTAGTATTGGTCGTGGTGGTAGTTATAGTCGTAGTAGTAGTAGTGATAGTGGCATTTGTATGTAGTAGTAGTAGTAGTGGTAGTGGTGATAGTGGTGGTTGTAACAGTAGTAGTAGTAATAGTAGGAGTAGTAGTAGTGGTGGCGGTGGCGGTGGTAATTGTAGTATTGGTTTAGTAGTAGGAGTGGTGGTGGTGGTAGCAGCAGCAGCAGCAGCAGTAGTAGTAGTAGTAGTAGCAGTAGTAATAGTAGTAGTAGTAGTAGTAGTAGTAGTAGTAGTGGTAGTAGTAGTAGTAGAGGTAACAGCAGCAGCAACAGGACCAGCACTAGCAAGAGCTACAGGAGCAGCAGAATCTCCACCATCAGCAGCAGAAGGAAAAAAAAAAAAGATTTTTAAACAGCGGCAGCATCAGCAGCCGTAGTAGAAGTAGTGGGAGTCGCAGAAACAACAGCAGTAGTCGTCGTTGTCATCGTTGTTGTCGTAGCAGTAGAATTAGCAGCTGAAGCAGTATAGTAGTAGTATAAAAAGTAGTAATTTTGGCGGCAGAAGCAGCAGCAAACAGCAGCAGCAGCAATATTAGCAGTGTGGACAGCAGCAGC
>JADBJO010001211.1:380000-385000 GCA_016801955.1 Conus betulinus | reverse complement strand
ACTTCAAACAGAAAACTGCATTTATCCATTCTACATGGTTTGATGTTCTGACGCTTTACTTTCATGTTCGTTAGATCAGAAACTGACATGGAATTCGACAGAATTAGAAATTATGGAAGCGTTACATGTTTCTCTTTCATATCTACATTTTCGATTCTTTAAAAATGTATTAGAATAAGGAGTCTCTTCATTTATTTTACATCTATAACATTTGAGTTTTCTTACCAACAGAATAAAATCAAATATCTTATCAGACTGAAGATGATCATTGTGTCCAAGAATTACAAGCGTCTCTTAGTGACAGTTTGCATTCTTATCACTCGAGATGTGCAGTGTTGTCAAAAGGGGGTTAGGCTACATGCACACATATCCTAAAGGTATACTCAATACTGTCTTTTTTCTTTCTGCTGCCAAAAGGTGATTACGTGCACATATCCTCCGAATGTAAACTTAATGCTGTCCTTTTTCTCGATGGCAGCTGTTGTTTGTTCTAATCGCCATAGAAGCAAATATCACATCTGTTGCTCAAATTCTATGGCCTGGTCTAGTCTGAAACTACTTTGATACAAAACAAAATATATTATGTTCTTTCTTGAGCATTGCCTGCCAATGAAATTAATTACTTAATTTATTGTTCCTGTTTTGACAATTTTTTTTGCTTAATTTTGTATGGGTATCAGTATGTCATAGCACATTTTTGTTCCTTTTTTCTATGAATAGAAATCTCGGAAGCAATTTCGTTTTCTGATTACTTTCCAGGCTCATATTTAGCCTACGAACAAACGTTTTCATCTGTTCGATGGCTCCTACGACGGTTAAAAAAAATCTTATATTCATCAGTAAATTCTGAATGTGGTAAATGACTTATCTTTCAAAATAAACCCGCATAACAACAAACATTATTAAGAGTAGACTCGTTTCACTGAAGAAAAAATCGGGTAAATTTATACTGCCATTTAAAAAAATGTGTTCTGCAAGTATATACGCAGGTTTAATAGGTTTCTTGACTCTATCGTGAAAAGAAAAAGATACACCCGAAGGTGGGAACCAGAAAAGTACTGTCCTCAACTGCCGAACAAACCAGCTGGGAGCAGTCGTGCACCACCCACCAAGAAGCCTGCGCATTGATCACACAGGGTATAGGCACGCACAGGGCATTCCATTAACCCGTGAAGGGAAATAACTCCTCCTTGGCAGATGCCATTGTGTCATGACCACCGGACGTGACACGACAGAATCTAAACGGGAGCGTTCCCACGGGTGTACCAGCCCATAGTTCATGACAACAGAGCCCACCGGCAAAAAACGCGACCGCCAAGCAACTGCCGTGTGCGACCCCGTAGCCTCGCTCGTTGCTGTTCCCCGGATAGGTGATGACAGTACAACTCCAGACAAGGCCAAGCTTTCGCCATGAGGTCTGACGTGCTCTCTAGAGAGAGTCCCAGCGCACAGTCCTTCCCGTTATCAACAGGACTTTCCCTGTGGTCAGTGAGTCTTTCCTCACCGTCATTGGACCTTTTTCTGGGATCACAGCAAACGGTACAAACCTTTTCGTTTCTTTGGCTTCCCAATTTGTTCATACTCAAAGACTGTACATTGCTTTCTGATAAGCACTTTTGAAGTGCTGAATGTGACATTTTAAATGGGTGTTTTGATGGAGGATAACTGCGAGAAATGGGGGTTTCCTTCACACCGGGAATGGTGCATTTATCCAGAAGAATTTCAGGGTCAGCAAAGTACTGCCTGAAGTTGTGAAAGTGGATACTTTTCCATCCGGCCCACTGTCAGATCTTACCTATGTAAAGTTGACGTCAACGTTGTGTGCCAATACAGGCGACTCCAACTACGCAGAGTGCAAGGTCGTCAACAAACACAGAGAACTCGGAATCTTGGTCAACAAAGTTAACTATGTCATCGATGTTTATTCTGAAGAGAACAAGAAAAAGAATGCTTCCCTGGGGTACAGCCAACACCTGCTCTTCGGTGCCAGACAGCAAGTGCCAACACGAACATGAACTGCAGAGCCCTGAAAAAGTTTTGTGTTGTTGTTGTTGTTTTAATTAAGAGAGGCAGAGGGCCTCAAAAACACAGAATATGAAAACCCACGAAAACATCAGATTTGCTCGTAGGATTAAAGGCTTTCTCTGGTCGAAAAAGATAGGTACAGGATGGTAAATACATGAACAAAAGAAAGAAACAATGGATAAAACGGGGGAAAAAAACGGAAAGAAAACTATAAGAAGACAAACAAAACAAAAAGCATATAAACAAACGAACAAGCAAATAAAGGGAAAATGAAGAGGAAGAAGGAACGAGTGAGAAACAATACCAATAACAATAACAATTGTGATAATGATAATATAATGATGATAATAATGACAATGATAATTATAATTCAAAAAGACAGAAAATTTTTAATCGAGTGAAAGAGGAAAAAATCAGAAATACAAATAATTGATACGTATATTCCCACCAGACGCACTCGATGCCAAACGGCAGAGAGCCCGGCAAAATCGACAGAACAAAGAGGAGTCGAATTCCCGCTACCTGGCCCGCAAGTTTGTTGGAAGCCCCCAGATCAACCCTCAACACTTGCATCCAGGTAAGTTCCTTATCGGTTTCAGTATCAGCATTTTTTTTTAGAAATGTTATAATCAAATCTCAGCATTTCAA
Organism: Conus betulinus; assembly: GCA_016801955.1. Taxonomy (NCBI): domain Eukaryota; kingdom Metazoa; phylum Mollusca; class Gastropoda; order Neogastropoda; family Conidae; genus Conus; species Conus betulinus. The sequence continues at coordinate 382,327 of JADBJO010001211.1, read as the reverse complement.
GACCCTTAAGATCCCCCCCCCCCCCCCCCCCCCCCCCCCCCCCCCCCCCCCCCCCCCCCCACAGTTTTGGTGTCATCGACAAACATTTTTGATATAAGAATCATCTCAACTGTTCCGTGACGGAAAGCTTACCACACCGTAACAGTGTCATCGGTAAGAATTTCCCGTATAAGAATCAGCTGGCAACGGATCAATGCCAGTAAGCTGCCCCGCAGCATCAATGCCATCAAGAATTTCGGACATATAATTAGTCTCTTTTTCAGCTCCGTGCTGAAGAGATATCCTACAGTGCCAGTGTGATGAATAAGAATGTCTCGTATAAACATTGACTCTCAAGTCTTCTTCGGTAAGATCCCTTCATTGTCGGTGTCTTCAAAAATAATTTTCAGCACAAATATCAGTTCTCTACAGTTGCAGGCCAGCACATTTCCCATTTAATGTCAGCGTAATCAATAAGAATTTTCAATATAAAAATTAACCCTCAACTCTTCCGTGCCGGTAAGTCGCCCCGAATGATCAGTACCATCAATAAGAATTGATGATATAAAAATCAATCTTCAAGTGATCCAAGACAGATATTCCCCCTTCATTATCAATGTTATCAAAAGGAACTACCGGTGTAACAAGCAACATTCGATAGTTCCGAGCCGGTGGGTTCCACTGTGTCAGTGCCATCAACAACCATTTCTGATACAAGAACGAGTCCTCAAAACAATGAACCGAATAGTTCTCCCTTACTGTCAATGTCTTTAGGAAGAATTTCTGATGTATGGAGGATACTTAAAAGCGCCAACTAGTAAGCCCCTCGCCGTCCCCCCACCTCCCCCCCCCCCACCTACCCTCAGTCTCACGACTCCCCCAAACCTCCTCCTCAGAGTCAGTAACATCGGTAAGAATTCCAATATTCGAGTCAACAACCATCAACACTTCTGTGGCGATAGGAGCCTCCTAGGTGTCAGTGAGGTCAATCAGGATTTACAGCATAAGAATCAGTATACAACAGGTAAATACCACAAAGTTCCCTTCAGTGTGCATATCGGTGCTCTCAATAGCAGTTTCTGATGATGCGATTTCTACAATGAATTGAAAATTTCAGTCAAAATGATTTAAAACAGATATAGCACTCAACAATATAAACCGTTAAGTTTCCCCTGAATGTCAGTGTCATCATGCAAAAAAAAAAAAAAAAAATCGTTTATTATCATCATTGTAGTGATGAAATTAGTATAGAAACCTCATAAGTAAAACAATCTTGAACAAAATGGAAAAAAAAAAAAAAAAAAAAAACTTGCTCATACAGAATCATTCCGGACTGAGGCAGCCCCGACAAACGAGCCATCCGATGCGAGCGGCAGCCAGATGGACGTCAAGACGGACGATGGGCAGCAGCAGGACTACTGCCAGTCCTCGGCAGGGTCGCCCCCCGCGGGCAACCTCAGCCCCAGCATCAAGATCCCGCCGCTGATGACCGTGCACATCGACAAGCGTCTGACGGGAGAGATGCCTCACGAGGATCTGGCCGTGGAGTCCCCGCTAATGAGCTTGGGGCTCAACATCCGACTGCACCCGCTGAAAGGTGACGATGGTCCGGATGACAGGGTGGCAGTACTTGCTGAGAAGCTAGTGTCAAGCTAGATGAGTTTGCTGTCAAGCTAGATCATCTTAAGGGTGAAGCAGGATAAGACAAGTATAGGACACAGAAAAAACAGGTCAAGGCAAGGACAGGGCAAACACCGACGCAGAAAAACACGTCAAGGCAAGGACAGGGCTAACATAGGACAGAGAACAACAGGGCAAGGACAGGGCAAACATAGGACAGAGAACAACAGGGCAAGGACAGGGCAAACATAGGACAGAGAACAACAGGGCAAGGACAGGGCAAACATAGGACACAGAAAAACAGGTCAAGGCAAGGACAGGGCAACACATAGACACAGAAAAACACGGGCAAGGCAAGGGCAGGGCAAAACATAGGACACAAAAAAAACAGGGCAAGGACAGGGCAAACATAGGACACAAAAAAACAGGGCAAAGGACAGGGCAAACATAGGACACAAAAAAACAGGTCAAGGCAAGGACACAGGGCAAACATAGGACACAAAAAAACAGGGCAAGGCAAGGCAAAATAGAACACAGAAAAACAGGGCAAGGACAGGGCAAACATAGGGCACAGAAAAAAACAGGGCAAGGACAGGGCAAACATAGGATACAGAAAAACAGGGCAAGGACAGGGCAAACATAGAACACAGAAAAAACAGGGCAAGGACAGGGCAAACATAGGACACAAAAAAACAGGGCAAGGACAGGGCAAACATAGGACACAGAAA
>JADBJO010001211.1:360000-372500 GCA_016801955.1 Conus betulinus | reverse complement strand
TTAGAAGTTCTATCATTTTTTTGTTGTATGAATTGTGAGTAGCTATAATCACTGGTTAGAAGTTCTATCATTTTTTTGTTGTATGAATTGTGAGTAGCTATAATCACTGGTTAGAAGTTCTATCATTTTTTTGTTGTATGAATTGTGAGTAGCTATAATCACTGGTTAGAAGTTCTATCATTTTTTTGTTGTATGAATGTGTGAGTAGCTATAATCACTGGTTAGAAGTTCTATCATTTTTTTGTTGTATGAATTGTGAGTAGCTATAATCACTGGTTAGAAGTTCTATCATTTTTTTGTTGTATGAATTGTGAGTAGCTATAATCACTGGTTAGAAGTTCTATCATTTTTTTTGTTGTATGAATTGTGAGTAGCTATAATCACTGGTTAGAAGTTCTATCATTTTTTTGTTGTATGAATTGTGAGTAGCTATAATCACTGGTTAGAAGTTCTATCATTTTTTTGTTGTATGAATTGTGAGTAGCTATAATCACTGGTTAGAAGTTCTATCATTTTTTTGTTGTATGAATTGTGAGTAGCTATAATCACTGGTTAGAAGTTCTATCATTTTTTTGTTGTATGAATTGTGAGTAGCTATAATCACTGGTTAGAAGTTCTATCATTTTTTTGTTTGTATGAATTGTGAGTAGCTATAATCACTGGTTAGAAGTTCTATCATTTTTTTGTTGTATGAATTGTGAGTAGCTATAATCACTGGTTAGAAGTTCTATCATTTTTTTTGTTGTATGAATTGTGAGTAGCTATAATCACTGGTTAGAAGTTCTATCATTTTTTTGTTGTATGAATTGTGAGTAGCTATAATCACTGGTTAGAAGTTCTATCATTTTTTGTTGTATGAATTGTGAGTAGCTATAATCACTGGTTAGAAGTTCTGTTATAGTGTAACTTGAATCATAGTTTAACTTGCCACTTTTGTACAAATATTAAGTTGCATTCACCCCACCCCCCCCCCACACACACACACACACACACGCACACACACACACACGCACACACACACACAACACACACACACACACACACACACACACACACACACAGAGAGAGAGAGAGAGAGAGAGAGAGAGAGAGAGAGAGAGAGAGAGAGAGGCACAGACACAGACACGCTTTCACATATACGCACAAACACATTCCCTCCTCTCCCCCTCATACACACGAACGCACCTATGCACTCGCAAACACACACACCACACACACACACACACACACACACACACACACACACACACACACACACACACACACACACACACACACACACACACACACACACACACACACACACACACACACACACACACACACACACACACACACACACACACACACACACACACGCGCGCGCGCGCGCACACACACACACACGCACACACACACTTGCCTTTATGGACATCTGACTCGATGCGATAACCTAAAAGCGGTTTTGGTAACACAAACGCACGCACGCAAGACACGCACGCACTCACACATAGTGGCAGATATACCACTTTTGTCTGCAGGTGAAACAGATACAGCACAGGAGAATACAAAATCGTGAGTTTTCATCGCCAACGCGTCCGACAGAGTTATGTCTTTTGACCGTTCGCTAGTGAGCGGGCGTTACCTTCTCAACCTCTCTGTCTGCCTGATTGTCGCCGTACTTTGACTTATCTCTGTCTGTGTGTCCTTCTGTCTCTGTTTTTCTGTCCGTCTCTCTCTGTCTGTCTGTCTCTCTCTCTCTCTCTCTCTCTCTCTCTCTCTCTCTCTCTCTCTCTGTCATTGCATGCCAAACAGATAAAAAAAAAGATCCTAAATTATGTTGGCTCTCTGATAAAGTTGAAAATTGCCCTGGGTTTGTTTGACTCCCTCCTTGCCTTTCATTAAGAGGGAAGAATGAAATTGTTTCAAATGTTAATACGGACAGCAAGAAAAACAAGTATTTTCAAGAACTTATTTAGTCCAACTCAGATGTGAAATCAGTTTGGAATGCCATCAGTAAATTGAGTCACAGGGATGTCGGTACGAAAAATACGTTTACCTGGGATATCTTTTGTCAAACTTAATGTCCATTTTTTTTTGTGGGGCTGCTTAGTTAACATACAAATTTGGCACACTGTTCTTAAAAACCTTAAGTCTTGAAAGACGTGTGTGATTAAAAAAAAAAAATCGGAAGATTTAGATGATATAGATGGCAAAGTTCTAAGCATTTCATCACACTGTCATCAGTGCCTACATAATAGCCAGTTTCCAGCAGCTTTTAAGATTATGTCACATCTATTTGAATGTCGGGCGATCCACACACACACACACACACACACACACACACACACACACATCTCTCCCTCTCTCTCTCTCTCTCTCATACCTAGAGTTTTCTCTTTTCTTTCTTGCCTTTTTGTATGTTTTGTTTTCTGTGTTTTTAGCGTGTGTGTATGTCTGTTTCTGCGTGCGCGCGCGCGCGCGCGCGTGTATATCCCCCCCCCTCTCTCTCTTGCTCTCTCTCTCGCTTTGTGTATGGGTGTATGTGTGTGTGTGTGTGTGTGTGTGTGTGTGTTGTTGTTGTTGTTGTTGTTGTTGTTTCATTAGATCCGTCGCCCGTCGGTATATACCTTGGGCACAGAATATTACAGCAGACATGAGGTGGATCATCTTGTAGCTGAACAATGACCATCTGTGATGATGGTGATATTCATAACCACCGCAATGATGAAGCTGGAGATAATGAGGATGTCGATGATTGTGGTAGTGGTGGTCGTAGTGGTGATGATAATGATGATGATGAAAACGACGACGGCAGCGGCAGCTTCGACGACATTTGGGCGTCTCCAAAACTGCTGCTGGGCGGCTGCAACGGCAGTGGTGATGTTGGTGGTGGTGCAGTAGTAGCCAGGTCGTTATGATATGGATGATATTCATGGTTGTGAAGATAATGGCAACTGACATTTTTTTAGATGGTGGTTGATGATGAGGTCGGTGGTGATGGTGTGATGATGATTGTGGTAATGATGACGACGATGATACAAATCTGATGATGAAAAACCAAAGAACAGATAAAGATACAGACGAGAGCAAATTCATTCTTACTTAATACACAATACAACAGTGACAAGTTGACTTTGAACAAATCGGCTATGTCTTCGTCAGACGCCCAAACCACCGACATTAAACTCTTGATTTTAGATCTGAATACAAAAACACATTTTTTTTTTATAACCTTTTCACTACTTCTGAAAAAAAAAAAAGACAGAAAGGGGAACAATCACTGGATTGTTGAAGAATAATGTTCTGAAGTGAAAACAGAATTCTCTGAACATGTGTATGGTGTTATTTCTCTTCAGTGAAACGGTGTTCTTTCCGTTGACAACCCTCACCCAGCGTCGTGATGTAAGAAAGGAGACAATCTTCCCCCCCCCCCCCCCCCCCCCACTCCCCACTCCACTCACTCCTCCCTTCTTACCCCCACCCCCATCTACCCCCTAAGGTCATTGATCCGTTCGCCAGACATGCACGACAGTTCAGCTCATTTCTTTTTTTTTTTTTTTTTTTTTTCTGCTGTCTTGTTGTGTGTCCCCCCGGTGCGCAGGTTGTTGGAGTCCCTATCCCTGCAGGACAGAGAAGACCTGGAGGCGGTGCTGAACCGTCTGCTGACCGACCTGAACAATGGGCGTCTCGAACAGGACGATCTGGTCAGCCTGGCTGCCTGCTGTGCCTTCCTCACCGAGACCCAGCTGGTCAGTCAGTCAGTCTGTCTGTCTGTCCGTCCGTCTGTCTGTCTGTCTGTCTGTTCGTCCGTCTGTCTGTCTGTCTGTCTGTCTATCTGTCTGCCTATCTGTCTGTCTGTCTGTCTGCCTGTCTGTCTGTCTCGTCGTCCGTCTGTGTCTGTCCGTCTGTCTGTCTGTCTGTCTGTCTGTCTGCCTGTCTGTCTGTGTGGAATTGATTCCCCAGCGTATTTCAACCAGAATCACAAGATGTAAAAATCAGCATGCAAATATCAGTAGGTGACAGAACAAAACGGTTTGTCTACGGTGAATAAGAGTCGGTCTACCAAACAAGAGACTGGGAGAGTCGAAAACGGGAGCCTCGCTTTAACTTGCATCATAAATTATGAACCATAGAGACCCATTTCTCACTGGAAAAGTTAGCCTTCTCCAAAAACAAAAAACAAACAAAAAAAAACTCTGCCCCTACCCCTTCTTCTGTGCCACTCCTCCAAAAACAAACAAAACAAAAAATAAACCAACCAACCAACCAAAGAAAACTCTGCCCCATCTTCTGTGCCACCTCAGTGGCCTTGCAACCACGCCGCTCATTCCGATCCCCCGTCCACAGACAGAGCCCGGCCCGGCTCGCCGCAGTCGCGGCATCGGCAGTCTCCAGGGAGCAGTCAATGTCAAGTCGTCAAGAGGCCACCCACCGGAGGAGACACTGCACTGTCGCCGAGCTACTTTGGAGGTGTGCAGTGGCGCCTGTTCTGATCTAACATGCGCAGGACACCACCTTCTAAGCCCCGTAATGACGACAATACTTGCTTCGTCGCGGAAGCGGCGTGAGTGAGCTCTACCTCCGGAGGGCTCCACCATGTCCATCCAACGATAGCCCCCATGAGTTTGCCGATACTGGCGACCCCAAACGGAATCAAACTAAGGCCGTAGAGAAGACATCGAAACTGAGGTCCCCATCAGAGCAGGGCATGAAAGACCACTGAAGTTGAGACTTTAATGCCGATCGATGAGAATGTGAATGGTGAAGATGACGCTGCGGATGTCCATTCCTGTCTGAGAGTGAGGCTGCATGGCAGGGCTGAACTTCAACACTTACTTTCATCACGTCGCCCGGCATCAACCAGCCTGAGAGATACAGACACCTTCTGTATTTGTCAGGAAATTTGAGCAACACTCTCAGAGACGCATCCATTAAGTGGATGAAACTCGGCTGTGGTCCCAGTGCTCCCAGCTAAGCCCGTAGCAAACTCATCTCAGGGTAGGAGCCGGTCGGGGCAGAAAAAAAAATCATTATGTTTTGTCTCAACCGCTACTCGGCAACCATATCTACATAAATTCTTTGGAAGGAAATTACAGAGACGGAGAGGGAGAGAGTAAGAAGAAAAAAAAAGAGAGGGAGAGGAAAGAAATGCTGTCGTAAGCAGCATTCCTTAGGAGTTATTATTTCATCATGGAAGCAAGAATTTCCCGATTTGTTCGTTGTATAGTTCTTTTGGTAATTGAAAAACAAATTTGCTTTTGGCATCTTCTGTTCAAATCTCGTGGGCTTCACAGAATCACGATTTTGAAAACAAGAAAATGGGTTTTACAGGATAACTTTTTCAATGTTATTATCATCATATCATTTCCATCACATCTGTTTCGTTCGTTACTTTCTTTCTTTGATTTTTGCTTTCAAAATTGCTTTGGCATCACACTGCATCGCTTATTTCTTGTGCGTAAATCACAATGTCTCGAGGTAAACTAGTTTCTTTCTCGTTCTTTCCTCTCGGTGCGTGTGTGTGTGTGTGTGTGTGTGTGTGTGTGTGTGTGTGTGTGTGTGTGTGAGCTTTATTTGAAGCAGATGACTCCACCATACTGCCGTTCTGCATTTAAAGTTTTGAGTACTATTGATGTGTTATTTTTATTTCTTCATTCTCGAGTTTTGCGTCGTTACTCATCACCATATTGGGCTACGATGTTGTGGTATACAGAAGCATTTTCCATTGGATCATGTTGCGAAGCGAAACAATGCCAGGAATCGAAGCTGGTCTAAGGGAAATAACTGTGATCTCAAAACCGTGACGAAGGTAATCTCTCTTTCCTGACTTCCTCAATGTCGACACTGTGACGCGGTGATGGAATGGAATAGCGAGGACGGGGGAGAGGGGGGGAGGGAAAGTGGAGGTATAACATTGGTAGAATAAAGGGGGAGGTATGAAAGGAGGGCTATAGGATAAGACACAGAAAGCTGGCGTGAGAACAGAGATGAAAGGATTGACAGAAAGAGAGGGAGATTGAAGGGGAAGCTTAAAGGAGGAAGGGGAAGAAGAGGAGGGGGGTCAAACAAAATTGTGGGTGGGAGAAGGGGAACGGGTAAAACAAAAAACGTAGAATTATCCTTTCTTTTTTCGTTTCGTTAGTTTGCTTGTTTGTTTGTTTGTTTTGACCGACAAGACCCGAGTCCAAAGGCCCTCCTAATGTACATCGTTTTTGAAACCGTGCGCTCCATTGTTGCGAGGTCAGACTGAAGAAGAAGCGACGTCGACCACCTCTCTGGTACCGCCTGAACGCAAGAGCAGCAAACACCTGGGTGAGGAGACCGAGGAGAAGGAGTCTGTCACGTCAGTGTCCTCCGGCAGTCTGGACAGGTCAGTGTGTGTGTGTGTGTGTGTGTGTGTGTGTGTGTGTGTGTGTGTGTGTGTGTTGGGGGTTTGTGGGGGGGGGGGGAGTGAGTGTGAGTGTGTGTGTGTGTGTGTGTGTGTGTGTGTGTGTGTGTGTGTGTGTGTGTGTGTGTGTGTGTGTGGTGTGTGTGGTGTGTGTGTGTGTGTGTGTGTGTGTGTGTGTGTGTGTGTGTGTGTGTGTAGTGTGCGTCTGTGTGTGTGCGCGCGTGTGTGTGTGCGTGTGTGTGTGTGTGTGTGTGTGTGTGTGTGTGTGTGTGTGTGCAAGCTCGCGCGCGCGCGCGCGCGCGTGTGTGTGTATGTGTATGCGGGCGCGCACGTGTGTGTGTGTACGTATGCGTGTGTCTGTCTGTGTGCGTGCGTGTGTGCGTGCGTGCGTGTGCGTGTGTGTGTGTAGTAGTAGTAGTAGTAGTAGTAGTAGTGATACTAATGCAGTCACAGAAGTAGTTGTAGCAGTAGTAGTAGCAGCAGCAGCAGTAGCAGTACGCTGTCAGCGTCTGCGTTGAGTAGTCGAAGTTATTGTAGCAGTAGTATGCCTTGTGTGTTTTACCGCAAAGAGAAGGAAGGAAGGGAGAGAGGGAAGAGAGAGAGAGAGGAGGAGAAATGAGGTAAGAGCGAGAGAAAAAGATTAGAGAATGCGAAAGCAGGTGAGAGCGAGAGAGCGAGAGAGAGAGAGAGAGAGAGAGAGAGAGAGAGAAAACAAAGAACTTGTGAATATCAAAACAACAGGTCGGAACTCAAAGCATACTGAAGACAATACTCACGCACTACTGTTTGTCCTTTCTGCTGTGTCTCGGAGTTCTCTTCTTTCCTTCATCCCCACAGCCTCAGGCGATATTTCCTCAGCTCACAGAGAGGGAAACCAAGTATATTGTCTTATGAACTCCACTTTTTTCAATGAAGCGTGTAACACGAGAGTCCTACCAGTATCATTTCACGTGGAAAAGGAGAAACCATGGCTACTTCCCGCATCCTGTCTAGACTAGATGATGGCAGCGTTCTTCTCTCAGGCTGCTCTGATTCTGCCTTCCAGGTACCGGCAGAAAGTTCAAAACACAGAAGCAGCCAGTATCCTCCAAACACGGCACAACGGATCTCGCACGTTCACCTGTGGTTCGCTCTCTCAAGAACTGACCACAGAACTACATGTATTTATTTCAGCAACGTAACGTACCGCAATTTCCCCTGCGCGTTTTGTCTGTCATAATAACTGGCACTTCAACTGCTCGTTTTGTCTGTCATAACTGGCACTTACCCTGCTCGTTCTGTCTGTCATAACTGGCACTTCCCCTGCTCGTTCTGTCTGTCTGTAAACTGGCACTTCCCCTGCTCGTTCTGTCTGTCATAACTGGCACTTCCACTGCTCGTTCTGTCTGTCATAACTGGCACTTCCCCTGCTCGTTCTGTCTGTCATAACTGGCACTTCCAGTGCTCGTTCTGTCTGTCATAACTGGCACTTCCCCTGCTCGTTCTGTCTGTCATAACTGGCACTTCCAGTGCTCGTTCTGTCTGTCATAACTGGCACTTCCACTGCTCGTTTTGTCTGTCATAACTGGCACTTCCCCTGCTCGTTCTGTCTGTCATAACTGGCACTTCCCCTGCTCGTTCTGTCTGTCATAACTGGCACTTCCCCCTGCTCGTTCTGTCTGTCATAACTGGCACTTCCCCTGCTCGTTCTGTCTGTCATAACTGGCAATTCCCCTGCTCGTTCTGTCTGTCATAACTGGCACTTTCCCTGCTCGTTCTGTCTGTCATAACTGGCACTTCCCCTGCTCGTTCTGTCTGTCATAACTGGCACTTTCCCTGCTCGTTCTGTCTGTCATAACTGGCACTTTCCCTGCTTATTTTGTCTCATACGGCATCTGTTCCCACTCCACGCTCTTTCCGCTGATTTACTCACGTGCGACTTTTCTGTCGGCGTTTGTGGCTACCGCTCATCTCTTGATAACACCACAACTTCGGAGTCCTCTCCCTAAATCAATTTCAACAGAGCAGGAAGCAAAGTATCCCACTACTCTCTTTTTTTTTTTTTTTTTTTTTTTTTTTAGTGGTAGTGTTTGCAATATGAGAAACATTGTCAACATTTCTGGTCAGTTCCACCGATGTATCTTTATCATACAGACATGTATATTTAGTAAATCCCATTGACGGATGTCTGTATATTTATGTCAGTGTTTATTCGCTGATGATACGGGAACAGGTGATAAAAGAGCGTGCTTGTCTGCAATTGTGTGTAGACACCAAAAACTTGAGGTAGTAAGGTTTAGAAATGAACTGCATTTATCATATTCAAGACAGGCAGGAATGACAGAGAGAAAGACAGAGAGACAGAGCGAGAGAGAGAGGGGGGGGGTGTGGGGGTTGGAGGGGGGATGGGAGGAACAAGCCACAATTTGATTTCCTGCAGGTTCGTGGAGGAAGCTCTGATGCTGGCCATAGCGGAGGAGGAGCGGAAGGAGGAGGAGTTCTGCAACAGTGTGGTGGACGACACACCATCCGCACCACAGTGTCCAGACTGACCCAGGACCTGCACGACGGGACCCTCTCCAGGTCTGCCCGCTGACCTCTGCTATACCCCCACCCCCCACCCCCCACCCATCCCCCACCTAGTACCCTCCTTTCCTCCGCGACACCGCGCCCTCCCTAACTTTCATCTCCCTCAATCCCCCCCACTGTCCTCCCCCGTCCCATAATGGCATCATTTTAAAACTTAAAAGTGATGTTCTTTTTTACAGCGCCTCAGCGGTATAGTCACTTATAAATGGGTACATAGTTCTTTTTAAAGGAGGACGCAAGGTAAATCAGTGGCGGAGAGAAGACTGGCATGTTCTGATATTGCTGGCGGTAACTATTGAACTCATTGCCCTATCGGCTATGTCTTCGTTGGGATGGAATTTCTTTTTTCACTGTAATATCATTTTTCTGCCCACACCCCCCCCCCCTTCCCCCCTCCCTAATCTCTCTCCTCACCCTCTCTCCTCCCTACGCTCTCTCTCCTCCACCTCTCTCTCCTGTCTCTCTCTCTCGGCTTCCTTTCTTCTTTCCCACCTTTTTCTTTGTATTGAGGAGTTTCATGAAGGTATTGTCTGTAGATCAGTTTTTTAGCCTCTACCTCCCGCCTCAGCGTCCCCCACCCCCACTCCATATTGCAGCGGTGCTTGCCTCAGTGCCATCATGCATCTCTCCCTCTTCTGCTGCCCCCCCCCCCCCCCCCCCCCCTTCTGTATAAGCAGCGTTTGGGATGACATCATCATATTAAAACGAAAGCCCTGGTGCTCTTTGACAAGTTCAGTTGGATAGCCTGTATCTTCATTTCTCAAGGATGATGGTATGATATAACCATCGTCGTCATCATCCATCATCATCATGTACCAACTATCATCGTCATCATCATCATTATGTATTTGATCGTGATCATCATCATCGTCATCGTCATCATCATCATCATCCCCATCATCATCATCATCATCATCATCGTCCATATACCATTATCATCATCATCATCATCATCGTCATCGTCATCGTCATCATCATCATCATCGTCGTCGTCGTCGTGTCGTCGTCGTCGTCCCGTCGCATCAATCATCATCATCATCATCATCATCATCCCTCCTCCTCCTCCTCCTCCTCCTCCCTCCTCCTCATCATCATCATCATGTACCATCATCATCATCATCATCATCATCATCATCATCATCATCATCATCATCACCATCGTCATCATCATCATCATGTACGGTCATTACTCATTACCATGCTCCTCCAGAGAAGACGTGAGGGAGATCGGCTCTGCGGTGGCCTCTGTCCTGGTGGGCGAGATCCGGAGCGACAGCTCGGTAATGGCTGAAGAGATGCTGGTGGCGGCCCACCCTCAGGCAGCTCTTGCAGGATGTGGAAGACATCGACGAGGGCATCCTGGACCAGACTCTGGCCTCCCTGCTGCTCAGCTACCACCAGTCACCCGCCGCCTGGACAAGCTGGTCTGGCAGGTCATCAAGGTCAGCGGAAGAAGGGCTGAAGTGGTGGTGGTGGGGTTGTGTGTTGTTGTGTGGGGGGGAGTATGGTGAAGAGGAGTGGGGAGGGTGGGGTGGTTCTGGGGAGGATGGGAGAAGGGGAGAGGAGGGGCAGGTCCAATCGGTCACACAGGAGACAGGCTCTGGGCTGGCTGGACAGGGATGTACCACCTGCAAGGTCCCAGCTACAGGAGGAGGGGTGTTGACCATTTGTGTGTGGGAGGGCTTTCAGTACGGGGAGCCGGGATCATCAAAGCGTGTACTGGTCTACATTGTTTCTCTAGGCAGCCACTCACACTGACCGTACTGTTGCTGACCAGGGGGGCTGACTTTCACAATCGGATATATGGGGGGTTCAAAATCCCAGTACACACCTTTGCGCTGTCACTTTCAGTCTAACGTTTTGTCCTGTGTGGTGGGTGAGTGAACTACTGGGAAAACCCACTCTGTCATAGGCCCTCCCCGTCTCTCCCTACTCCAGAAACATCTCTATCCGCGATCTCTCCCTGCCAACCCCCCCTCCCCTCTCCCACTCGCGTCCTCCTGCTGATCTTAATCGCCTTACGCTGTTTGGGATGCCTATCATTCCCCGTGTCTGCCATGTTAGCGAATGTCATTGCCTAACTGAAGTAAGTTCAAATCAGCCTTGCCTTTCTTTCTTTCTTCAACATAGTAGAAGTGTCGTTGGGTCATTCTAGAGGGATGAGTGAGAACACACGCTCACACACACTCTCCCCGTCTCTCCTCTCCCTCTCTCTCTCACTCCTCTCCTCTCTCTCTCTCTCTCTCTCTCTCTCTCTCTCCCTCTCTCGTTTTTTTCTCTGTCTGTCTGTCATCCATGTTTATCTGTCTGTGTGTGTGTCTCCTCTCTATTTCTTGTCTCACATGGTCAGAATCACTCTCTCGTCGCCTCTCTCGCTCTCTCGCACGCACGCATGCTCGCACACGTGCACACACACACACACACACACACACACACACGCACGCACACACACACACACACACACACAACACAAACACACACACACACACACACACACACACGCACGCACGCACGCACGCACACACACGCATGCACGCACACACAAACAACACACACACACACACACACACACACACACACACACACACACACACATCCTAACGTGCACATGCAGGACTTTGTGGTGGAAGTGTTGCTGAGGACCAAACTGGCGCTGGTCCATGGCGACACTGACGCAGAGGAGTTCCTGCAGAAGATGGAGGCCTGCAAGACGACTCCTCTGCATCAGGAGATGGAGCTGCCGCGTCCTCACGAGCTGATTCCTGTGAGTCAGTCAAGCATGTAGCTCCTGATAACGACAGCAGCAGCAGCAGCAGCAGCAGCAGCAGCAATAGCAGTAGTGCTAGTAGCAGAAATGTAGTAGCAGGAGTAGCAGTAGCAGCAACAGCAGTAGTAGCAGCAGCAGCAATAATAGTAAGAGCAGTAGTCACAGCAGCAATAATAATTAATGCAGGGTGGAAGAGGAGAAGGAGGAGGAGGAGGTTGTACAGCTGCAATACTAAAAGCACCAACAACAGCAGTACTAGAAGGAGCAGCATCAGTAGTAGTAGTAGTAGTAGTAGTAGTAGTAGTAGTAGTAGTAGTATTTTTCGTTGTTTGTTTATACAGCAACAGCAGCAGCAGCAGCAGCATTTGCAAGCAGCAGTAATTAGCACTAGCAACAACAGCGTTTGCAATACAAGCAGCAGTGATTAGCACTGTTAGTAATAATGACGGAATCATCAGCAGCAGCAGCAGTTCAACATTCGCTGTTGTCGCAGCCGCAGTCATCATAGCAGCATTTGTAACAGCTACATCAACAGGAGCAGCAACAACAGCAAAAGCAGCAACAAGAACAGCAGCAGTGGTCGTCATTCTGTTGTAATGATGATAGTGATATGACCGCCGTCATGTTCTAGGTGGTTGTGATGATGGTACTGCCACCTTGTTTGTGTTGAAGGTTGTGGGCAACTGTATGCTTCTTCACGCACTCAACAGCTGGGGATCAATGACATGCAGAATACCAGAAAACGCGTGCGGTGAAGAGGGAGAGCTAGATATTGGAGAAAGGGGCGATAGGGAG
>JADBJO010001211.1:347500-352500 GCA_016801955.1 Conus betulinus | reverse complement strand
GAGCATAATTTGTATGTTTTACAATTAAGCAAGAAAGGGAAGATCAAAAAGTGGAGGGGGATATGAAGAAAACGTTAGAAGAATGAGAATACGACAACACCGGCAAAGACAAAAGACGACTAATACGCTCATGATGTTGATGATCATGAGGTCAATGGGCTGCTGCTGCTGCTGCTGCTGCGGATGATGATGATGATGACAACAGGGAACTCAACAGCGGTGACTACAACTGCACGATGACAACACAGACAACAAAAACAACACCAACAGCAAAACAAAGAAACCTTCCCTGTCCTGTTCAAGGTTCTGTCTCTTTCACCTCGGCGTCTCCCTTCCATTCCATTCTCAGATCACCTGTCTCAGCGCCTTGGTCCAGAGCAGCCAGATGCCCCCCGAGGACATGGAGAAGCTGCTGGCAGTGCTGCTGCACATCTACTTCCGGGAGGTGCTGATGCCGAAAGGAGGCCACTTCTTCCCTCAGCAGCAGGTGCCCCACGTGCTGCTGGAGGAGGAGGGAGAGGCTAAGGCAGCCGTCACCCTGCTGGTCAAAACTCTGTCCACCATGCTGCTGCATAACGTGCAGAACCAGGTCCGTTGGCTTGGTGTGGTGTGGTGGGTTGGATTCTGTCTCCTCCTCCTCCTTCGCCTCTTCCTCTTCATATCATGATCATCATCAAAAAAACATGATTATCGTCGTCGTCGTCATTATCATCATCATCATCATTATCATCATCGTGATTTCCATCATTATGATCATCATCATCATCGTCATTGTTATCATTACTGTCATCATCATCATCATCAACATCCTCCTCCTCCTCCTCTTCTTCTTCTTCTTCTTTTTCTTCTTCTTCTTCTTCTTCTTCTTCTTCTTCTTCTTCTTCTTCTTCTTCTTCTTCTTTCTTCTTTTTCTTCTTCTTCTTCTTCTTCTTCTTCTTCTTCTTCTTCTTCTTCTCCTTCTTCTCGTCCTCTTCCTCTTCTTCTTCTTCTGCTGTTCTCTTGTTTCTTATTCAGCTGTACTAAAATTTTCTTCTGTTAAAACTATGTTTGTATATGTCAGTTGTAAACAGAATTGTAAACATCTATCCGCCAGCTGACAGATTTACGCCGAGATGCATGAGGGTATTCAGTAAATCTGGCAGATACAGTTTTACTGGAAAACCTTTTGGTCTTACAAATTCGTCCAGCTTCTCTGGGTAAGCTTCCTTCGGCTATGGTGCTAGTGGCCATCCTTTCAAACCATTCGCCTGAGATACCCGGCCGTCCTGAAGAAAGCAGAGTGAAGAACACGTCCTCTGAACATCTTGTGCTTCTTTGGGGGTCTAGAACGTCCCTCCTTGCAACCGATTCTCGACGGAAGAGAACCCACTCCATTGGAGGGGTGCATGTTTGGTAAGTAAGACACACTAATGGCAAGCTGTATGTTGTTGTGGATGAAGACGTCCCAACTGTTGCTGCTACCAGGGAAGCAGAGGTTTGATCATTGATGAGCATCAGAAGTCAGGTACCAATGGTTCAGCTGCATTCGCACCATTGCTGGAAGATCTTCGATTCGTCGGTTACAGAAGTTACTGCCTTCGTGTTCTCAAGAGATACCATGTTTACACCGCCAGGCATGGGGGGGGGGGGGGGGGGGGGGGGGGGGCGAATCCAGCACTGTTATCTCTTGAGATCAGAAGCGGGGTTTCACTTAGGCAGACCCACATGTACCTACAAAACCGCTCAGCTGACGTTTTGCTGTAATGCCCCCTGTTCTTTCACGTGTAGCGATCTCCCAGGTGCGATGTTAACGCCTTCTATTGAAGCAACATTTAGAAAGAGAGGGGGTTAGTTACCGCCAAGGACATAAGACAAAGCACAGGACAAGGCACAATGCGTTTTGACCTCTTGGGTTTTCTTCAGGCGAAAACAAATAACATCTAGGACAGTACGAACGAAGAACGTAAAGTCATTTATCTTCCCATGTATTCGGCACCCGAACAAAATGGCCGCCAGACGGAAATGACAGAGGGGGTTATGGAGAGAAAATGGAAGAGGGGGGGGGGGGGGGGGGGGGGGGGGGGGGGGGGGGGGGGGGGGTCAAACAATGGGGTTTGTAGCTTGTGTAGCCGGTTTAGTAGAGTGGTATGCTATATTTGTGACGGTAGAGGTTATGGTGGATTGATAATAGTGCTCAGTGGGGGGAAAATATACTGTTCAAAAAAAGAAACGCATGGGCTGCTTAACAAAAAAAAGGGTTTTAATTTTCAAAAAATTCCCCAAAAATTATTAAGCAAAATTTCATCGTGCAAAGTGACATGAATACAAACCAATACATTCCAAAAACCAAAGAAGACCGTCAAATCAGTCATTAAAGACAACAATAATGTTTTTGAGGGCCGCCATCAGTAGTGGGTGTGGCCACCTTCGGCAGCGACAACTTCCCGGCACCTGCGCGGCATGGAGTCGATCAGACGCCTGATGAGCCGCTGTGGCAGGTCGTCCCACTCCTCCTGCAAGGCGTTGAACAGCTCTTGAGGGTTCGCCGGCGCCTCCCGTCGTCCATGCAGGCGCCTGTCCAGCTCGTCCCAGGGATGTTCTATAGGGTTCATGTCGGGCGACATGGACGGCCAGGGCAGCACGTGGAGGTCGTGATGGGCGAGGAACTCGGTGGTGAGTCTAGCTGCATGAGGGCGGGCGTTGTCATGCTGGAACACGGCCCCAGGGAGCCCGAGAAGGGGGAGGGCGTGTGGGCGCAGAATTTCGTCCACATAGCGCTGGGCGTTCAGGCGGCCTTGGACGTGAACCAGGTGGCTTCGTTGACCAGAACTGATGCCCCCCCCCCCCCCCCCCCCCCCCACACACACACCCATAACGCCTCCGCCACCGTGGGGTGGTGCCTCATCCACACAGTTGGGGGCGTATCGTTCGGTTTGTCGCCTGTACACCCTCCTCCGCCTGTCATGCCGCTGCCGGAAAAGAAAATACGACTCGTCACTGAAGACAGTGTGTCTCCAGTGGTTCCGGACGGTCCAGCGACGGTGCTGATTGCCCCACAACACACGGTTTTGGCGGTGGCGACGGGTGAGGACCGCTCCTTTTAGCGGTCTCTGCGACCTCAGACCGGCCTCGTGCAGGCGGTTTCTTACTGTCTGGTCCGACACTCGGCGGGGTCCAGGGAGCTCCTGGGCACTGGTTCTAGCCGTCAAGAACCGATTTCGGAGATGTCGCAGCAGTATCAGCCTGTCTTGAGCAGCAGTTGTGGCCCGTGGTCTACCAGCCCGAGGCAAGTCATCCACAGAGCCAGTGTCTTGAAACCTGGCCCAGAGCCTGGTGATGGTGCTCTGAGCAACGTTGAATTGACGTGCAACCTGACTGTGGCTCTGGCCTGCCTGGAGACGCCCAACAGCAGTCTAACGGTCATCTCTCCTCAAAGAGGCATTTTTGTTGTGTGATTTTCCGACAAACGCATCGGCAAAATCTGTCCCTTTTTACTGGATTTCCTCGGCCTATGTGTGAGCACAATGTTCACCAATATTTGTGGGAATCCACTCAACCGTAACGACGCGGCCAGCAAAAAGGTCAAATCCAACATTTTCGCCCCGAGGCGCACGTGCGTACTGTACTTTGCTAAACTTTTGACTTCGATACATGGTAAACAGTTCGGAGAACATTTACTGCGGCCACAATTTGATTTTGGCTTCTGGAATATGGAAATATTTGAAATTAAGCACCCATGCGTTTCTTTTTTTTTTGAACAGTATACATAAATAAATAAAAATTTGATGATATCCGTGCAAGGCCTCTATTGAATTCTCTCTAAATATAAACTGCAACACCTATCGGTTCCCTCCTGTTGTAAATATCTAAGTGTGTCTAAGTGGCGTTAATTTTGCTTACGCCCAGACTGGAAAAAAGGGAGGGGGGAGGGGGGGGGGGGGGGGGGGGGGGGGGGGGGTTGGAGGAAGGGAAGGGGGGGGGGTGGGGCACTGGCTAGACCACGAAAGGATGGCGTGCAGTCGAGGTTTACTTTTAGCTTCTCCATGTACACAAACCGAAAAGGTTTTAAGTGACATGGAGGAGTGGCGCTAAAAGTAGTGGGGCTGAGGATTTGATGGAAGGATTGGGTGGGATAGTGTGTGGGGGAGTGGATGCCACGACCTTTGACCACTGACTGTATTTCTTTCAGTAAAGTGATTCTTCGGCGCTGTTTGATTTTTTGTTTTTAGTTTGTTTTTGCAGAGGGAGAAGAGATGGAAGAACAAACTAAGAGTGTTTGAAAATGACAATAACTCATGGACATTTTCATGGTGACGTCTCTTATTTTGCTGTTATCTGACCGCAAAAGAAAAAAAAAGCTTCTTGGAAGGCTTCGACTGTCCGACGCGGAAACTAAGCAAATTCTTGTCAGTCGACGAATCTTAATAGACGGCATCCTGCCTATGTTGAATCAGAACTTTCCCTACTCAACCGAAGTGCTTTATCAGCAGTGCGGGGTCTCTGTTGGTGAGTGGCCTAATGGCCCCAAGACGACGACCCTCCGAGTGTCTTTTGGTGTGCTGGGTGGTAGAGGGGGACTCCGTAGGAATGGTCATTGAGGAGGCACGGAAGAGGCAGCCAACCCATTCTCCTGAAGATGCTGTTCTCATTCCCTCATCAGGTGGTGATGCAGCTGAACTCTCACGCTCCTGAAGAATCCATGGACGTGGGCGTGCCCTGGGAGGTGGTCCAAATGATGGCGGAACGAGGGCTACGAGAGTTGAAGGAGCAGCTGCGCATAGGACTGACCCCGGCCCATTACCACGACACGCAGCTCAAGAATCTGATGGCCGCCTCCTCGCTCAGCGAAAATGCAACTGACCAGGTAAGGGGAGGACAGCGAAGGAGGACGGGGTGAGTGTGTGTGTGTGTGTGTATTGGGGGGAGGGGGGGCTGCCTTCTGCTTTCCCCACCTGTACTTTGGCTGTTCTTACTTTGGCTGCCTGTAATCTCGCTGTCTATGCTTTTGCCGCGTGTTCTTC
>JADBJO010001211.1:327500-337500 GCA_016801955.1 Conus betulinus | reverse complement strand
TAGCAAACTGAACTCTGGGTAGGAGCCGGTCAGGGCAGAAAAATTCCACTTGACTCTGATGGGAATCGAACCCTTGACCTCCCAACCGGGAGTCCGCGACACCAACCACTTCGCCATGGCGGCTGGTCCCTTCATTTCATTCTAGTACATCGGATAACATTACGTGTGTGCTATAGAGTGTTTTTGCTGTTTTTGATTTGATTTCTTCCGTGCATTACCTTTCCGTTAAAAAAAAACAAACAAAACAAAACAAAAAACAAAAACAACAACAACAACAACTTAAGATTGCGTTACATTTATATACATTAGTTGTTGCCGTTTTAATCTTTCAATTTTCCTACTTGCTTGTTTCTGTCCAATATCTGTGTTGTTTCCTTGGTTATTGTAGTTATTGTCGTTGTGTTTAATAGGGTCTGTGTGTAAACGTGTAACCATGTTTTGATGCGTGTGATGTATCATTTCTTACCTCGTGTAGTTGAATAGCAGCAGCAAGTTTAAACAATGGATGACTAAGCCAATACAGTTATCGTTGGAAAATAAACAGTCGTTATCATTCCTCTCTGTCTCTGTCTCTGTCTGTCTGTCTGTCTGTCTGTCTGTCTCTCTCTCTCTCTCTCCTCTCTCTCTCGTCTCTCTCTCTCTCTCTCTCTCTCCTCTCTTCTCTCTCTCTCTCTCTCTCTCTCTCTCTCTCTCTCTCTCTCTCTCTCTCTCTCTCTCTCTCTCTCTCTCTTTCCCCTCCCCCCCTCCCTCCTTCCCTCCTCCCTCTCTCCTCTCCTCTCTCTCTCTCCTCCCTCCCTTCCTACCCCCCTCTCTCTTTTTTTCTCCTTCCCCACCTCCTCCTTTCCTTCCCCCCTCCTCTCCTTTTCTCTCTCTCTCTCCTTCACCTGTCGCAGAACTGTTCTTCCCACTAACCACACCAAACCACTAATTAGGTCAGCAAGTCGACATGTAGAATTACATATCCTAGCAGAGATGCCCCCAACCGACCACACCACCACCACAGCGTTACACAAGGCCTTTTCGTGACAAACCAAACTCCTGTTACGACTGGGGGAGAGAAGAAGAAAAAAAAAAAAAAAAAACGAAGAAAAGTAGTTGTGCCGCGACGCCAGAATTTCAGCCGTATCAGCAGAAACTTTAATTTTAGGAACCAAACTCCTGTTACGACTGGGGAGAGAAACATTCAGATCTGTCCCCCCCCCTTCCAACCGACACAACCACCCACCAGCGTTTACACAATGCCTTTTCCGTGACAGAACCAAGACCCCTTTTACCCCTCCCCCCCCCCCCCCCCCCCCCCCCCCCCACACACACACACACACACACACACTCATCCCCCTCCATTTCACGGCACCCTTGCTTCCCTGCTCTGTGAGCAGAACGTGGTGCTGGACCAAGAGTCGCAGATGGAAATCTTCCACGAGACGGACATCGTGACCCACATCGCCATCCAGACCACCTTGGAGCGGCTGGGGGTCTTCACGCTTCCTCAGGACCCCAGCAGGACCCCGTCTCCTACCTCTCCAGCTCCTCCTCCCGCCGAGCAGCCGGCGGCGTCCTTGCAGGGTGGGCAGATGGTCAGCATCCTCGTCGACCAGTTCGACAACCCAGGTAGGACCGTGAGGTGGCTAGGGGCATCGTGAAGGCTAGACGGTGGTGATGATGGTAGTCAGGATAGTAGTGATAATGACGGTGGGGCAGCAACAGCAACAGCAGCGGTTGTAGTAATAGTGGTGGTGGTGGTGGTTGTAGTTGTGGTAGTAGTAGTAGTAGTACTAGTACTAGCAGCAGCAGCAGCAGCAGCAGCAGCTGTAGTAGTAGTAGTTGTTGTAGTAGTAGTAGTAGCAATGGTAGTAATAATACTATGATTACTACTACTACTACTAAAAACCACCACCAGTAGCAGTAGAGAGTAGTAGTTGTAGTAGTAGAGTATTAATTATGGTTGTGTCAGTAGTAACAGTTGTAGAAATAGTAGTATTAGTAGTAGTAACTGTAGTGGTATCAGTAGTAGTTATGGTTGTTACTGTTGTTGTGATAGTAGTAGTAGTAAGCAGCAACAGCCACATTAGCAATGCCAGCAGCAGTAGCAGAGGTAATAGTAGTAGTAGTAGTGGTGGGGGGGGGGGGGGTATCAGTAGTAGTTACCAAGTAGTTGCAGCAGTAGCAGAAGCAGTGGTGGTAGTGACAGTAGTAGCAGTAGGAGCAACAGCAGCTACAGTAGTAGAAGTAGTAGTAGTTGTAGTTGTAAAAGTGCAAGTAGTGGTAGTGATGGTGGTAGTTTTAATAGTAACAGCGGAAAGTAGGGGAGGTAATAGTAGTAGGAGGAGCAGCAACAGCAGTCTCAGCAGTGTTGGTATCAAACAAAGTAGCAGCAGCAGCAGCAATAGTAGCAGTAGTAGTAGTAGTAGTAGTAGTAGTAGTGGTGGTGGTGATTGCAGCGGCAGCAGCAGCAGCAGCAGCAGTAGTAGTAGTAGTAGCAGCAGCAGCAGCGCCAGCAGTAGTAGTAGTAGTACTAGTAGTAGTAGTGGTGGTGGTGGTGGTGGTGATTGCAGCAACAGCAGCAGCAGCAGCAGCAGTAGTAGTAGTAGCAGTAGTAGAAGTGGATTTTTATCTTTCTTGACCGTCGTCCATTATTTTTTCTGCTTAAGTGATCAGTTCCTTTGCCTTTGCTCTATGAAAGTCGTTACGTCTGTTTGTCTCATTCCAGTTTGTAACATATCGACTATACTGCAATGTGTGGGTGGGGGTGGGCGGAAGAGGGAGAGTGGTGGTGCGACCATGGATACTGAAAATGAAATGAAGGTAAACGCTGTTCCGTGTGGTCACTAGTTTTCCAGCCTGCAATGTTAATGTGTTAATACAACTTGCTATGTGTGTGTAAATGTCATTGATTTTTTTTTTTTTGTTAAGTCAGGGACGTTGGTACGATCTTCGTCCATCTTTTGGGTAGACAATCATTTTGAAGTCTTTGCTCACTTTTTTTTTTCGTGACGGGACTACTTTTTTTTTTTCTCTCTGTAGCGCAGGCCACAAGGCTGAGGCATCGCTACATCTGACAAAGTAGCATGTTACTTGTAGGTCAGCGGTGTAGACGTGCAACAGAATGAACATGGTGGTGGTATTGTATGTAGGACAATAGAAACAGAGTAATTTTGACAGTGCCCTACCACGCAGGTGCAGTTTGTGAAGAACGGTGTTGGTTTCGGTCCTCTCTCTCTCTCTCTCTCTCTCTCTCTCTCTCTCCTCTCTCTCTCTCTCTCTCTGTCCTGTGTGTGTGTGAGAGAGAGAGTCTCGCGTCCTGTGTGTGTGTGTGTGTGAGAGAGAGAGTCTCTGCGTGTGTCTGTGTGTGTGAGAGTGCGCGCGAGCGATCGCGTACGCGTGTGTGTGTCCGCGAGCGTGCGTACTTCTACGTGTAAAATGAAAGGAGATTTGTACGTTCGGCGATGAAATAACTCAAAAACAAAAAAACAAAAAAAGAAAATAGTGTGTAGTCATTAGTCTTGTTTGTGGGGTTCATATTTTGAGACTGCCTAACTGACGAATGTTAATTGCAAGATGCCGAATGAAAAATGCTTGCAAACGATTCTAAGCGATGTAATATAAGGAAAACAGTGTTCACCATGGGAGAGAATGCCTTAAGGGCACAAAAGGCGTCATCACTGTTTCTGATCCGCTGTTACTGAGACCCGTAAAACGCCTATGCTCGGCTACAACCGTGTTCTCAGCGCTTTACAACCCGTATTCTCGACTACACCATTTGCTGCCTACCTGTGTAGAGCAAGTTGAAGAACTGCCGGCTGCAACCCCTTTCTCGCGCCATTACAGAAGTTGCAGAAGTCACCAGTTTTTCACTCATCCTCCTTCAATTTTTTTTCATGAATGACGCATGCCACGTGACGTAACATCCATCAAAATGACCAACTGATCTCTTCCAAAGTAGGCGATGGGATTTTTATGTTTGTGCAAGATGTTATGCGTGCGTTCACACACGGAATCTTACTGCATAGTCTCATTCGAAGAACGTATCAGGAAATAGTGAGAACCCAATTTTAACACGGAGAGAAAAAATCACCAGGTGCCGAAATGTCCCTGTGTAGATTCGAACCCACAACCCGAGGGTTATCGGGGGTCATGAGAACGGTACTGAACAAGCTGAACTGTTCCAGTCTTAGCATTTTGTTTGAAAAGAAAATAGAACTTTTTGTTTTCCGTATCTTTTTAACGTCCTGGCTACGCGTGTGCTCAGTGAATGTGCACCGTAGTCGGAATTCGTTTGGAGTTGAAAGCTGGGAATTGGTTTTAAACATGGGAGCAAAAATCAACACATTGTTTTTACGACTTGATGTTTACGTCCTCGGCTCATTCAGCCTCACATAATATATCTGTGAACATGAAGCATGATGAGGTTCACTGAATTTCTCTCTGTTCGTCTGCATGTTCAGTATGTCCAAATGGAAAGGTGACAAAAGTCTTGATTGAAGGCTGTGCTGCTGTGGTTGTTGCATACAGCCAGCTAGCGATACAGGGGCAAGCTTGGAGCTCCCCTATCAGGGGTGTGGGTGGATGTCTTTGCTTGTTCCGTGTGTTGCTTGTCTCTATGGCTGCCGTTGGGGGAGTACGGTAGGCAACACGTTTGAAGGTATGTGTATGTAATGGTTTCAGAAAGTACCAAGCTTTTTTTTTTAAATTATTTCTTCTTCTTTTTTCTTCTTCTTCTTTCTTCTTTCTTCTTCTCTTCTGGGGAGGTGGGTCTTCTTCTTCTTCTTCTTTCCTCCGTTCTTTCATTGCTTTCATTTTTTTTGCTTTATTCTTCTTTCTTCTTCTTCTTCTTCTTTCTCTTCTTCTTTTCATTTTTTTTCATTTTTCATTATCATCACATCATCATCTTCTTCTTCTTTCTTCTCTCTTCTTCTTCTTCTTCTTCTCTCTTTTCTTACTTCTTCTTCTTTTTCTCTTTCTCCTTTTTGTTTTTGCTTTATTTTTTCTTCTTTTCTTCTTTCTGTCTTCTTCTTCTTCTCTTCTTCTTTCTTCTGTCTAGCGAGTTCTTTTCTTCTCTTCTTATAAAAGTACTGTCGTTAGATCTGTTTCCCTCCTTTTCTTCTTCTTCTTCTTCTTTTCTCTTTCATATTTTTACTTCATTTCAGTTTCATCATTATCATTATCATCTTTCTCTCTTCTTCTGTCTTCTTCTTCTTCTTCTTCTCTTCTTCACTTCTTTCTTCATTGCGCCATCCCGTTCTTCAACTCCCCCCCCCCCCCCACCTGCCCCCCCCTGTTGTTTTCTTCTTCATACGTCCCTTTCGCTATGCATCTTCTTTTTTTTTCTTTTCGATGCATGTCCCCGAAGCAGCTAGCGAGTAGTACTTTTAGGATGAATTATAAAAGTACTGTCGTTAGAGCTTTTTTTTTTTTTTGTTTAATTATGACAATGAAGAAATCATGTGGAAAAAATGTAGAGGTGGATAATTATTATGCCAATCTAACAAGGCATTGAAAGTGTGTTGTGTGCTCAGCGGCGGGGCGGCGGCAGCCCGGACTTCACTGACCTGGACCCCGCCATACTGCCCTACGCCAAGGATTTGATGCAGCACCTGTCACCGAGTGTATGAAAACGGAGCCAACCTACCAGAGGTCAGCCATGTCTACCAGCCATGTCTAGTTCCTCACTGTTCTGAGCTTTCATTGTATTGGAAACAATGGCATAACACACACAACAAACCACACACACACACACACACCACACACACACACACACACACACACACACGCGCGCGCGCGCGCGCGCGCGCGCGCGCGCGCGTACACACCTGCTCGCTCGTATGCAGGCACGTACACGCTCACCATACAGTCATTTTCTCTCTGTCTCTGTCATTGTCTCTGTCTCTCTCTCTCATTTTGTGTCTCTCACTGTCACTCTGTTAGTCTGTCTGTCTCAATCTCAATCTTCAACACACCCACACACACACCACACACACACACACACACACACACACACACACCACACACACACACACACCATTATATCATATATATATATATACACAGGATACACACACCACACACACATATACACACAGAGAGACACACACAACAACACATATATATATATATATATATATATATATATATATATATATATATATAATGCGAAATTATATATATAGATTCATGAAGCAACTGCAGCATTAATTACTCCGTTCCTAACAGCCATTGCTCTATAAATGAAATTACCAACACTCATAATAGTAGGGACATTTTGAATAGAGAAGGGTGTTTGTAATATTTAGCTGGAATCAACTCAAGGCGCAACTTCTCGTACAAAGGACAAACCAGTAGAAAATGAAGCTCAGTTTCCGGTGCTTCCTTACAGTGTGGACAGAAAATGTCATGGTTTCTATTGCGATCAGTATATCATAAAAAGTGGCATCGTAATGGCGACATTCCTAACCGAAACCTTGAAAATTACCTGCGGATGTTAACATGTTAAATTACACAGAGTAGGGACTTCGAACAAGAGACTGGTTATATGACCGATAAACATCGTACAACTCATGCGATTCAATAGCTGTCTTGGAAGTAACAATCACTTAAACGTTTCTTAAATTCTGCAATAAAAGCTTTCACATTACCAACACTTTGCATTTCCCATACAATTCCAAACCCGAATCTATAAAGAACATAGCAAACATGAGTCGTCCAGGTAATATAATTTTGATTCTGCAGATGCAGCAACATATCATAGGCTTTCTTTCGGGGAGTCTGTTATTTTCAATACAAGCAACACGAAGCCAAAATCTGATACATTTTTTTATAAGTATTAACATAAAGAAGGTATCTTCCAGATTCGCCGTACACTAAGTGCTTAGGAGCTTTTGGACTTACACCAAGAAATCTTTTAATAGCAGCTAAGTGCACCCTTTTAATTTGTTCCCGGTTAGATGACAGTCCCCAAATCTCTCCTCCATAAGTTAAGATAGGTGTATTTGGCAGTCGAATAGCTTAAAGAAAATACCAGGAGAATGTTCACCCATTGATCATAGCATTCTGTTGTTGATAGCAGTTAATCCTTTCTTCGCTCTGTTTGCTATGTCACACATAGTTGGTTGGAAAGATAATCTTGTAGTCAGTGTTATACCAAGATACTTATACATGTTAACAGTGGAAAGTTGAGCATCACCAAAAGTCCAATTTTCATTGGAAGCAGGGTAACCCCAATTCCCTGATACACAACAATATTTCACTTTTCCAGATTCACAAAGAAATCTAAACGTTTTGAAGCATTATACAGGACATTCAGTTGGGTTTGCAAACCAATGACAGTAAAAGAAAATAATGCAACATCATCAGCAAATAACAGAATCAAAAGTTCAATGAGATCTGGAGAGAGCTGAATACCATGTCTACCAAAAGTGTTAATATCTTAAGTTAGTTCATTGATGAACAGTGAAAAAAGCACAGGTGAACACACCTCACCTTGTTTTAGGCTCCGTGGGCATAGAAAAGTATCAGTAAGGTCACCACTACTTCAAACACAAGTCTTCACAACATTATACACACTTTGCAATGCTTTCAAGAATTTTCCATTAAGACCATTAGCAGAGAGAACCTTCCACACAATTTATTCCTGCTTACTAGGTCAAAAGCCTTCCTAAAGTCTATAAATGCAACATAGAGCTTCCTGTGTCTTAACAACTGCTTCTGAGTCATTGCCAGTAAAGTGAAAATGTGATCTGTTGTACATCGCTTGTCACGAAAACCAGCTTGTTCCTCCCCAAGAATATTGTTCATTTCAATCCATTTGGTTAACCTTCTATTGAGAACAAAGCTATATATCTTACTACAAATGTTCAACGAAGCGATTCCACGGTAGTTATCTTGACGATTCCTATCACCCTTCTTAAATAGTGGTTGCGATATATATATATATATATATATATATATATATATATATATATATATATATATTTATACGCAGGTGGATGCACACGAGGAAGGAAAGTCAGCCGCCAAACTGGAGTCGAGGGATATGGCGGCCATCATTATCAACGAGACTCTGAAATCCGTGGAGACGGAAATGGCGGTCAGCAGCCCTCAGACCAAGATGGACAAGGACCAGCTGTCCCCGCAGGTGCTGGCATGGGTGTCACAGTCACTGTCATGGTCCTTAGGGTGTCAACACCACCCACATGTCTGCGTGCGCCCGTATGTGCTTGTTCAGCTGGGATTGGGGGTGGGGGAAAATTGTGTGTGTGTGTGTGTGTGTGTGTGTGTGTGTGTGTGTGTGTGTGTGTGTGTGTGTGTGTGTTAGAGAGGGAGAGAGAATGTGTGTGTGTGTGTGTGTGTGTGTGTGTGTGTGTGTGTGTGTGTGTGTTAGAGAGTGTGAGAGGGTATCTGAATGTCTGTTTTTGTTTTTTTCTTCTCTCACGCCTCTACCTAGTCGTTGTTGAAGCCCCCCACCGTTTCCTTGACAAGCATTTCGGACTGCCTGATGAACACCCTAACCGCTGTTCACTCGGAAACTGGACATACTCCACCCATCCATCCCTAGCCAAACTGCCTCCATCAGCGACAGCGACGTCCAGTCTCCCAGCTCGAGTTCCAGGGACCTTGTCACCCTCAGAAGGGCCCGTAAGATTGTGGCCTACCTCCTGCAGTGCGTGCAGCAGTTCACCTCGCCCAAAGTGAGCTGAAGAATTCGGCAGTGTATTTAAGGCTACGGCCACACCACGGGCTACGTGCGCCTGTGCTAGAGCTGTGCGAAGGAAAGGTTAATATCGTTTACTACAGGTGGTCACACACACACGTTAGTGGCGTGTGTGGGCGCCTTATGGTCACAGCTGGTCGTAAGCTAACAGCGATGCACACACCCTGGCGAGTGTAGCCTCCTTCATTCCCAAAGCCATGTGCATGGCATGTGTTGTCCATCACAGGTCAGCCAACGCTCACTCTCAGCAAAAATCCGGTGCACGGAAAGACGCTGTTTACTGTACTTACCGGCATGTAGCATCTTATTATTATTCAATTTATATATCAGTCTAAATGACAGTTCGAGTGTACTTACCCCAGGAGTCTCCTTTCCGTTTTCCTCCACTGGCAAACCGCGCACAGCAGCACAGAAAAACACAACAACAAAGGTGCAGCCCCCATCTTGCGATAATTGACTTGACCAGTGATGTGTGGGACTGAGGCACTGACCCAGTCCTCACTGAACGCGTGATAAAACAATGATACTGTGGTATACACTCATTCATCGGTAAAGGGGGAATGCATAGCTGTGTTTCATTACAAAAATCTTATTTTCTGTCTAAATATCTTTCTTTGCAGTGGACTCCATACTCAGTGCATTTATTACATACACAGTTTTGTGTTAATCGACAAAAAAGCCGAAAATAACACAAAGTGCTCTATTTAGGACTTCTGTGAGGATACGGCTCTGCTGTGAGCATAGGGCGCCCACAGGCGTGGGTGGTGGTTGTGGCAAGTGACGGTGATGTTGCTATTTTCATTGCCAGTCACCGACAGCAGTACCCATGTGGTCGTCACTTGCGGTGTGGGTCGCATCATAGTAACTTGCCTAGTCCTTTTCATCATGCAAATGTTACCCTTTGTTTTAGCTATTATCGTTTTGTAGGCGAGGTCACCCACCATTCGCAGCTCATATTTGGCCAACTGCATATCAATTGCGCGATTCCAAGCACGGCTCGTAGTGTGGCCAAAGCCTTAAAGCTGGGGGCTTTTTAGTGGGATGAGGGTTGGGGGTGTGGAAGTATAGGAGGAGGGGGGTGGGGGGGGGGGGGGGGGGGGCAGCTTAAAGTCAATCGACTTCATGGGTAAGCTGTATACTGTACGTTTTCCGTGACGAACTCAGGTGAAATAAGTAATGCCCGATTTCTCCCAGTAGTAGTGAACCACAAGGTGAGACGACTAGAGAACCTGAGGTGTTGTGGAGGCACTTCCTTTGACCAGCGTCAAGTGAGCTGAGAGTGACTCTTTAACA
>JADBJO010001211.1:312500-322500 GCA_016801955.1 Conus betulinus | reverse complement strand
AGAGTGTGAAGGCAGAGGACTTGGCGAGGCCGATATCGCCTCCCGCACGATCAGCAAGACGGAGATTAATGACGGCAGTTTGAACCGGCTGGAGACCCACTCTTTCGTGTACCCCTCCAAAATAGTCCTCTCGCACCGGTCCTCTTCGATGGCTTCCAGAGATCTGAGCTCCGACAGCCAGAAGAAATTCATTGATCACCACGGATCCAAAGGTAGTTCTGATGAATTGTCCGTCGAACCAAACGACTCATGTGATCAGAACCACGCCCTGAAGGTCCCGGGGATTCTGATGGAAGACAGTCAGATAAGCATGGCGGGTGAGTCACTGGGGATCGACAGACCCCGGGGAAGATAAAGAGCGAACTCTGTGTTTTACTGCACATGTTCATTCATGCAGAAGTGCTTATTGTTACGCGGTTGAAAAGCTTGATGTTCAGCTTGGGAAGTGCGGGGCGAAACTTCAACAGAGTCTAATAGGTGGAGAGAGTCGATGTTTTCCCCTCGTAAACGCATAGTCAAACATGTTAGAGGCTGAAACATCTTTGTGAATAAATAAAATGAATACTGATGATCACATGTATGAGGTAACGGTCCTCTAATCCTTGCCATCTTTTGGTAGACTATGGAATCATGACCATTTCATGGTAAGCTCCCAGATACAGGGGAAGGAGGGGGGGGGGGGGGGGGAGGGGGGGGGCAGACAGTCGCCGGGAGACATTCTCCAAGAATACACAGAAATGTGATAATGGACAGCCAGATAGCAGTTACGGTCTGACAATGATTGTAGGCTACATCTGCAGTACAGTCTTTCTATCGAACCGTCTGTCTGTTCTTCAGCCTATCTGTATCTGTCTGTCTCTATCTCCCTATCCAGCTGTGTACTTGCTTTTTATGTAGCTGTCTATTTGTCTTTCTAAGGATGTTGCTAATATGTTTAGTTATAGTCCACGTAAAGAGTCAAAAATCAAATCATCATTTCATCAGAAGAACGTGTAAATCCTACCTCCCCCCCGCTCCCTTACCCTGACTCTCCAGAATACAATCGTGAGAATTCTCCCGTCCCAGATCCGGAAATGTGCTCGGCCCACGAAAATCTGACAACGGAGGAAATGGCATCTAGAGTGAAGTCCAAGGCCGTGACCATGACAGAGACCAGTTCGGAAACGGGGCGAAAACCAAGCCCGCCTCAACGGAAAGGCCTGTGTACTCTGAATAGTAGCTATGATGCGGAGGGAAAAGGCCCGGTCGGATACTTTTGCTTTGGTGTACAAAGACCCGGCTTTGATGGAGGACCGAAGAACAAGTTATCCCAGAGGTATGTGAAAGGGTCACAGATGAGGACTGTTTTGTTTATCGACTGTGTTGTTCAGTTTTGTCGTTTGATCGTTTCATTCCCCATCCCCGTCCCCTCTTAATGGATGGGTTTAGTGTTTGATAAAGTTTGTGTGATTGATGTTCATGGACTGGCGGAGCATGCTGGTTTGAGTCCGAAAGAAATTATGCTGCGGGACGTTTCGCCTTGACAAGAGCCAGCATCGTCTGGAAAAGCAGGGACAGCAGCTCTGCATGTCACTAATGATATTCACCGTGTTGAATAGATGTTGGAGCTGGACGTTTGCGGGAGCGACCTAAATAACTGCTGAAGTGGGGAGAAGAAGTATTCCCAGCTTCAACCTGGTTCACTGCCTCTCACACAGGGAAAATCAATATTCTGCCTGCCACGGTAAATCAGTAAACATGCCAACAGAGACCAATATCATTGCCAGAGACCAATATCATGCCATCATTCCGAGCTCACGACAGTACCACAGGGTACACTAGAGGCTACCGTTATAGAGGCAGACGGGAGATATCCCGAATGGAGAACGTCAAGATAAGGGCCAGGATGGAGGTTGATCTGATGGCAGATTCAGAGCTTGAGGACGTCTTGTGAGTAGAGAATGAGTATGCTTATAGTGTCACTGTCTGTTCATGAGGTTTCATGCCACTATGAGGTGACCATGGACCCCGACCCTGGACTGAAGAGCTTAACCTTGTCATGCACTGCTGAAGGCAGAGAGCTGGGGAGATGGCCCACTGCCAAAGGGTCTGAACCACCACAGTACAACGACCTGTCTATCCAATGATGGCGATGATGTTGATGATCATCATGTCCGATCAGAACAGGGCTCTCGGGTGGTGCTGCATGGGTATCTCTGACCTAACTGGACAGAGCATTCGGGCTTAACAGTGAGACCAGCATGTGGTTCCATAAAATTGCCACTAAAAGCTGCCCGCGATTGGAACCCCTACCTGTCCGCCCATCCTCACCTCACCCCAACTGTTGCAGACGATTGTCAGCCAAGTGAAGTCGACGAACGAAACCAGTTGGAGGGTTTGTTACGTCACGCACTTAGCCCAGGCAGTAGGCTGACGTGTCAGCAGAGTTCCTGGGCTCAGTGTGTTCAGTCACGTTTCTCTTCATTCTGCAGCTTCTCATGGTGTTCATTTTTCAGACCTAAGCAGGGAAGAAGGTAAAATAGTGTGACTGAGTGACTATGTGCTATGTTTGCCATAGCAGCCACTGTTTTGCGCTTCAACTCAGTGTTTTGTTTGCAGGTTATCTGACCCAAATCACAAATAAAAACCATCAGCAGAGATGTTGACATTAACGGTCAACTATGTTCCAGAGCAAATCAGACGAGCGTCTTCGCCTCTTCCTGAAAATCAAAGACTGTCCGTACCTCATGGGCCACCCATTGAAGAAATGTCACTTCCAGAACTGAGAGTTGAACCTCCATTGGAACTAATCCCTCCGAACACGGCGACTTCGGCCGAGACTGCGGTCGATGCTGAGGGGAATGAGGAGGGAAATGCCGACCCACCACACAATTCACGTCCAAACCCGGCAAGAAGAGTGGCAGCGAGGGCAGTCTGGAAGCTCCAGAAGACGACTGGAACCGGAGTGCTATCAGGTTGGCACGCTTGGATAGAGGGTGTGGACGGAGGTGGGGGTACAGCAGCACTGGCAGTGATGGTTTACCTGTTTGTGATTTAGATGGGGGGAGGGGTATGGGATAAAGGCAAAGAGAGAGAGAGAGAGAGAGAGAGGAGGAGAAGGGAAAAGAAGAGAGAGAGAGAGAGAGAGAGAGAGAGAGAGAGAGAGAGAGAGATTAGGCCATACCTGCTACCTGAAAAGGAGGCTGATTACAAATCTAGCATTTTACTCTGTCCCTTAAACGATGACAGAAAATGTTTCGCTTACCAAACTTGTTTATTTAACACGGTTTTTGTCTGTGGTCATAGTTATTCGAAATGTAGGTTTCAAGTCATGACAGAGACTTATTTCTGTCTGTTAAACTCAATCATATGGCCCATTTAGTAAAATGCAGACAGTTCTGTATGTAAAGTATTTCACGAATTCTGTAATACTTTGTACACCCTAATTATTGATACGTATGCAAATCCATAGGTGTGTAAGTATTTATGTACAGTAGCTACACAACTCTTTGTGCCATATATGTCTAACGATTTGTGTTTGATGAGCTTTACAAGAGAATCTATGACTGTCCGTTCTTATAGTCCTGCCTGATTTTTGTGCACCTTACTAGGATTTAAATCGGGTACGTTACGAAATTACCTTCAACAAAGTTATTTTACTTTCAGCATCTAAAGAAAAAAAATCATGACAACAATGAGGTACCATTTGAACGTCATTCCCTTTATCAAATACCATTATTCCAACACGGCATTAAAGTGCAGAGTATATTTGAATGCTTTTGCAACTGTTACGTAAAAAGTCACTGCACTTTTACAGTTCACTATTGGCATGTATTGAATGGAGTCCCATAGCATCATTTCTGTGTTAGGTGTAGCTTCTCGTGTATAACGACGCAGGCGTCAACCAATATCAATTTGCTTTGCAGAGTCATCAGTGAAAATGACGTCAGTGACATTGACAATGTTTACGACAACCAGACATCAAGGCAAGATTCTGAAGTTGTTTCCAGGCGTGCTGTAACAGAACGCACTGAAGTGTCAAACAAACAAAGAGGATCCAGAGGCAGGTCTTCCAGACGCACAACGTACAGTCAGCAGCTCCTGATGACGTCTGAAGCCTTTGCTGTGGCTACCTACAGCCAGAGTATGATGGTGGGAGGGAGAATACGCAAGGCGAATCCGAAAACCAAAAGCATGTTACCACCCGGGTCAGAAAATAAAAAAAACGTGTCGATGTGAGTGAAATGGACCTTACTGAGCCCACAACGGCTGTTCAAGAATATGGCAATCGACCCCCACGTGTCGTAATGGAAGAAGGCGGCGAACGGTCCGAATTATCAGAAGAAGTGTCGAACTATAGCAGTGAACGTACTTATGCTTATCATGAACCGACTTTGCAGAAGAATACTAACACTGTAAGCCACCAAGACCAGAGGGCTGCTCTGCACAGTAAACAAGCAAGTATAATTAGTTGCACAAACGATGAAAACAATTGCTCAGAAGCTGTGCGCTCGGTTGTCGCCCACAAGGATAAACATTTAAGAAATCGAGCAGACCATGGCTGCACGGAAGTCATCGAAACCTGGTGTGGCCAGTCGCGCGGAGAGGCATCACGTGCAAGCAGCCTGTCGCAAGAAGAAAGGATTTTACGTGCCCAAATGAAAGCCTTCAGCCTTGGCTTCTCCATATTCAACGCAGAAGAGAAGGAGAGATGGAGACGGGGAGAGAGGAGGAAAAGATACTAAACGGCGGCTTCCGATCGAGTCGGGGACTAGAGGTGATAACAGCGGCACACAATCCCTCATCCCCCCTGTTCAGCCTGGGCCGGTGGTCAGACGCCGTT
The DNA here is from genome assembly GCA_016801955.1 of Conus betulinus. Classification (NCBI taxonomy): domain Eukaryota; kingdom Metazoa; phylum Mollusca; class Gastropoda; order Neogastropoda; family Conidae; genus Conus; species Conus betulinus. The sequence continues at coordinate 317,678 of JADBJO010001211.1, read as the reverse complement.
CCAGACACACTGGTCAGACCTTATCTTCAGATCAAAACGTGTATGGCAAGTTGTCTACCTCTTTCAAAGGCAAACCAGTCATGACGCCTTCTTCGCAGTATCTGTTTGAACCACGTCCCCCTCCAGGCAACGGAGCCTACACGACACAAAGACACTGGAACGAGTCACAGAGCAATTCGCCCCACGTCTGTCCGAGAACGCAAAGACAGTTGTAGAAGGATCAGCCAGTAAGCAGCAGAAAATAGTGAAGGTCCCTGACTCTGTGTTGCATCCTGCACCTCTCTCTGGCCGGAAAGTAGTGCGTGGAAAATGCCCAGATGACCCAAACCTTTCCAACTTTAAGTCAGCGCATCCGTCGAAGCAGACAAGGTCACAAGGTACTGATATCATGGTGAACGTTATGGAATGGGACACAGGCTCTGCACCAGCTGTCCCAAGAACCCAGACGGACATCCGGTCAGATGAAACCATAGAAACACCCAGTACAGTCAACAGCAAATCGTCAGGGAGCTCAGACCCTGAACATTCCTGTGCTGGGATTACACCAGAGACTGATGGGTGGTCACCATCGAGTGGCCTCAAATCTGTGTCCACCAGCCCTCTCTCTACAGAGACAGCCAGAGTGCTATCATACCCACTGCCCGACCTAAAGAGTCTCTAACCGCCAAACTGCCCTCTCTTTCTCATACATTACCGCCCACTGTTGCAAAACCTCGGTCCATCACGTACCCACAGATCACCCCATGAGAGCGTTGCTAGGAGCAGAGATCCAACAGTGAAGGGTCAGGCCAAGCGAAACGATGGAAACCACCAGAACAATGCTGTGTCGGAGAATTCCTGCAGCTTACCATCTTCCACTCTGCCATCTTCTGATATGCAGCCAATGCAGCAAAACAAGGAAGGTCCTGGCACGATGTCCGAGGTAGCAGAGGGATCCAGCCAGACGTCTGCCAGACGAAGAGTGAAGCTTTTCCATGGTGGCACCTTACAGATGCCCAGCATTCCCAGACCACCTGTGTGTCCCAGGCCACCTGACAAGAGACACTGAGCCAGTCGTTTCCTTTTGTAGATTTATTGTCGGCGTCTTTCAATGGCCCCCCAAACACTTCTTTTTCTATTTTTTGATATTATTTTATTTAATTTTGTAATATATTTTGAAATCGCTGCTGTTTATGTGGTTTTTATCATTTTTAAGTAAAAAAAAGACAGAGACAAGTGAATTTTACAAAGGAAAGTCCGATCGTTTATATGTGCGTCTTACCATAGATTCAGGTCGGTTGTTCGTTTCACAGTGATAGTACAAAGTATGGATGGTTTCGTCATCTTCAGTATGATCATGTCGATAGCAGTTTTTGTACTCAAAATCTTGTCAAAAAATGTTGTATTTGTTCACCTTTACCTTTACAGATGGAATACTTCTCACGGCAGTAATGAAACTGTTAATATGTCAAAGACGTCACTGCTTTCGTTGATGCATGGTGCATGGAACTGTTCAGCATTAGAGGGAGAATGGTCCAATCGTTCTTTTTTGTTCCTTTGATATGACATTTTTTTTTTTTTAAGATAAGTTCATTCCCGTTCTTTTAAGGACCGTAAGACACCAAACCGTACGAGTGAACTTACGTTATGTAATGCTGTGACGATTCCGTATTATTCTTCAGGTGATGTGAAACTGGATGTCTGCGTAAAAAAATGTTTTGAGGCAGTTTGCTCTACAACCATCCCTTTGACTGAGAAACTGGACAGAATGCAGATTCTGGAGTATGGACTCGAAGGGAACTAACTATACTTTCTGCAGACCAAAGAGTTGTTTACTTGAAGGGAATTAACTACACTCGCTGCATTTCCGAAAGGTGTAGTTGCCTGTGAAAACATGTCCCGACCTCTGTGACACAAGACAAGGCAGACAGAGGTACACAGTCACCTTACCTGTCTGTCCCATCCCATCCCAGAAGTGCGACAGTCCCAGTGATGAGTGTCAGAGTCAGCAGCTGTTAAGAGGTTAGATAAGTTAAATAGAAGGGGGAGGTGTTTGACTGTTCCTTTTGTATGTAGACTGTTGAGATTTTGTTTCTTGAAAAACCACAACCATCACAAAATACACAGTACAGCTTAGTCATGCAGAGATAAATGATGATAAATACAATCGAACACACACACACACACACACACACGCACGCACGCACGCACGCACACGCACGCACGCACGCACGCACGCACGCACGCACACACACACACACACACACACACACACACACACACACACACACACATAGAGAACATAGAGAATAAGAGAGGAGAGAAAAGGACAGAAGTGCATAGAGCACGTACACTTGTTTTCCTCTTGTATTCATTTCTTCCGTTCACACACGCGCGCGCGCGCGCGCGCGCGCACACGCACGCACACACACACACACACACACACACACACACACACACACACACACACACACACACACACACACACACACACAAATTTGTTTGTGAAAGACAAAAACAAATGTGAAGTTTAACAGTGCATTTTTTAAAGAAAAGTACTTATATTCAAAAACCCCTCAATCATCATACGAACGAGATAAATCTGTGTCTAAAGGGATAAAGATCAAAACAGGGAGTCTTTTTCAACATTACGCTTAATTATTTCTATTTCTTCTCGACACCTCAAAATGGTAGCGTGTTCTGATTGGTAGGTAGAGCTCTTAGTATTTTAAGCATCTTTTGAAATGGCGATGGTGGCGGATGGCAGGCGAAAAGAAATAATCAGGAGGAAGAATCACCGTACGTCTTCGCGATGTGCTTGTTTTATGTATGCATGGGGGGAAAGGGCAGAATATTTGTAAAATAACTCCCGAATGTCTGGTAACAGCCTTCCTTGGGAGGAATTGTTTTCCATCCAGTTAGTTCCAGTCGAACGGAAACCAAGTTCACATGCACCGTCCGATAGGTGAATACAATTCAAGAAAATCCAATAGTTAAGGTGTTGCTGAAAATCATAGTGGAAAAGTGAAAAATACATATATTCGAAAAATTCATGAAAGAGAAGCCAGAGCACACACACACACACACACACACACACACACACACACACACACACACACAGAGAGAGAGAGAGAGAGAGAGAGAGAGATGCAAAAGAGAGGAATAGGTTTAGGGAACGAGGGAAAGAAAGACGAGGACAGAAAAATGCAAGATGTGTGGGTGACCTGATTGTGAATGTAAATGGGTGGTAGCGAAGAAGTATAAGTGTGAAGGGGGGGTAGGGAGGGGAAGGGGGGGGGGGGGGGGGAGGGGGAGGGGAAAAAAAGGCAAACAAAAGTAGGAACACAGTTATAACAACAACGATAACAACATCGAAAAGGGAAAAGGAAAGAAAAAAAAAAGAAAACCAACAAAAAACGGGAAGGGGAGTCAAAAGTGGAAAAAAAAAACCATCATGAAAGAGAAGGGGGTTGGGGTTGGGGATCTTTCAAGATACTGAGAAATTAAAACATATTACAGTAATTTCTGGTTACAAGTACATGTACAGAAAAAACAACAACTGAAAAGTTATACGGCAAGAGAGAAGGGAAGAAAGCGAAGACGAGTCATTGGAGACTAGAGACTAAGAGTAAACAGAAAAAAAAGAAAAGGATTGGAAAAAAGGGCAGGGGGAGGGGGGGGGGGGGGGGGGGGGAGGAGGACAAGAAACAGAGAGAGGGTTGGATAGGTGGGAAAAGATAAGGGAGGAGAAAAAACACTCGAAGGAGGACGGAAAGGAAAAGAGGAGGGGGGGGGGGCTACAGGGGAGGGGAGGGGGGGGGGGGGGGGGGGGGGGGGGGGGGAGCAAGGGCCAAAGTGCAAGAGAAAGTCTGTACAAGTGAGTGGTGTGATGGACAGAGAAGTAGAGAGAAAGAAGAGGTGGGAATCGTGAGTGAGGATTTGGTAGAAAGCAAGAGAGAACGAGGAAAACACACACACACACACACACACACACACACACCACACGCACGCGCACGCTTACACACAAACGCACACACACGCACACACACACACACACCACACACACACACACACACACACACACACACACACCACACGTATGCGCATGCTCACACACACACACACACACACACACACACATACACACCCACACCACCACACCACCACCACACCACACCACACACACACCACACACACACACACACACACACACACACCATGCACGCGCATGCTCACACACACACACACACACACACACACACACACACACACACACACACACACACACAGAGTTAATAATGACAACAATAATAATGCTTATTTCTATAGCGCGTATTGCATAAAATGCTCAACAGCGCTTTACATTTCAGAAAAGAGCACACTGTAAAAATAGGAATAGCTCGGTGGTAGAGCGCCGGACTCGCAATCTTGGTGATACTGGGGTTTTGCGGGTTCGAATCTCCGTCGGGCCGTTTCGGTACAGGGGGATTTTCCCCTCGGAGTTAACATTGGTTCTGATTTCATTTCCCGTACAGTCCCTCGAATAAGACTGTAAACCGAGTTTTCGTGTGTGAACGCACGCATAACAATTTGCACACATGTAAAATCCCATCACCAACTTTCGGAAGAGAAAGCCAGTTTGGCTGTTGGTATGGATGACACGTTACACATAACATGCACCCTGCGTGAGAAATGGAAAGCATGAAAAAAGTAAGGAAACTGAGTGACCAATATTGAACGATTTTGACTGGATGACACGGGAAACAACTGAATGAAGCGCCAGCTGGCAGCTCTTCAGTCGGCACTACCCAGGTAGGCAGCCCGTTGTGTAAACGGGTGTGGATTGTAAAGCGCTTAGAACTTGGTCTCTAGCCGAGGATAAGCGCTATATAATGATAATAATAATAATACAAAGTCATGCTCTATGTCATATAAAATGGGTGACGAGGCGATGGTGACAGGGTGCCACTCTCAGGGTTTCAATGAAGCATACAAATTGGGGGTTGGGGGGCGGAGGTTTAAGGGGTAGGTAAAACGGCAGGCGAGATAAATGAAGAGCTAAAATATCCAGACTCAAGACACGATTTGAAAAGAAGAACCCGACAAAAGCCTTTTCAAAGAGATTTATCCTCCAGCCGGTAAGCTGAGAGAGGGACAGGATGCAGCACATGCGCAGACATAAGAAAATGAATGACTAAC
>JADBJO010001211.1:292500-302500 GCA_016801955.1 Conus betulinus | reverse complement strand
GGCTCTCTGTCTGCTTGCAAGTCTGTCTGTCTGTCTGTCTGTCTTTCTGTCTGTCTGTCTGTCTGCCCCCCCCCCCCCCCCCCCCCCCTCTCTCTCCTCTCTCTCTCTCTCTCTCTCGGGGTCTCATCCTCTGGGGAGTTGGGATTTTGGGATTGTGGTGTGTGTCTATGTGTGCGCGCGTATGTGCGCGAGCGCGCGCGCGCGCACGTGTGTGTGTATGTGTGTGTGTGTGTGTGTGTGTGTGTGAAATAAACAAGCATAAAAAAAAACATTTTACACGAGGTGGATGAAGCGTATCCTATCCTGTAATTTGTCGATTATTCCGTTCCATTTTGGTTGCCAATGTCTCCGCTAATGAAGTTCAACGGTTCATCGCCATTTCTGTCGAACGCATTACGTCAGGGAAAATGTCATAATTTGCATCGTATACACCGCTATTTCAAAGGTAAATGTTCTGTTCTGGCAGGTTGCTTTTTCTGTTTGTTTGCTTGCTTTTTTTTGCGGTACAGAGAGTTTCGGTCGTAAATTACTTTAATTTCATGCCATTAATGAGTATGTGACACCGGTACTATCATCTTCTGGGACAGTCTGTCTGTCTTGTTATGTACGTCTACGAGTCCTCGTCTCCTCCCCAACCATGACCACCGCCAACATCACTCCCCCCCCCCAAAAACCCCCACACCAGCCCGCCTCCCTCTCTCTCATATCTCTCTCTCTCTCTCTCTCTACTCTCTCTCTCTCTCTCTCACACAAGAGTTTTGGTCGTCATTTAAAAAGAAACGCAATGATTTCCGCCAGACAATACCGTAACTGGTTTATGCTAGCAACGTATCACAAATCTCCTGTCCAATTATCACAATATGTTTCGCACATACGCGGGGCTATTTGGTAGAAAATACACATGCGGATTTTTGTGTGTGGACAAAATAGCAAAATTACACAAACCATTTGAACCTCTCTGTCTCTGTCGGTCTGTCTCTCTCCTCTCTCCTCTCTCTCTGTCTCTCTCTCCCTCTCCTCTCTCCTCCTCTCTTCGATCTCTCTCTCTCTCTCTCTCTCTGTGTTTATGAACTCTCCTCGTTGATAACTGACACTATGGCGTTCCTCCTCTCTCTCTCCGTGGGTGTGTTTATGAAGAGAAGGTTGATAAGTGACACTATGCGTTCTCCGTACAGTTGCACGGTTTCTTCTGTGTGTGGAGCATGGTGTGGTCAATGACTGGTGACTTTCTGAAGGACTGCCATCGGTGTCGCTGACGTTCAGACCCACACGTGGTCAGTTTGCGCTGGCATTTGCAGCCTTCATGTTGATACGCAATAGATTTCTAGCATCAGTGCTGGTTTAATAATAATAATAATGATAGTAATAATGAGTACTTATATGGCGCCTATTCTCGGCTAGAGACCAAGCTCTAAGCGCTTTACAATCCAACACTCGTTATACAACGGGCTGCCTACCTGGGTAGTGTCGACTGAAGAGAGCTGCCAGCTGGCGCTACATTCAGTCGTTTCCCGTGTCATCCAGTCAGTATCGTTCAATATCGGTCACTCGTTTTCCTTACTTCCTTCATTCTTTCCATTTTTTCACGCAGGGTGCATGCTGTGTGTAACGTGTCATCCATACCAACGGCCAAACTGGCCTACTTTTCCGAAAGTTAGTGATGGGATTTTACGTGTGTGCAAGATGTTATGCGTGTGTTCACACACGGAACCTCGGTTTATAGTCTCATTCGAAGGACTGTATGGGAAATGGAGTCAGAACCAATGTTAACTCCGAGGGAAAAATCCTCCTGTACCGAAACGCCCCGGCGGAGGTTCGAACCCGCAACCCCAAGATCACCAAGATTACGAGTCCGGCGCTCTACCAATTGAGCTATTCCGGCTCCACTGTGAAGCCCAGAACCCAGCTGATGGTATCGCGGTCGGAGTGTTCTCTTCCTACTCTTCTTCGGGAATTTAATTCACCAGTGTAGAGATAGGGGGTTCAACCCAGGCCCTGGCATCAAGACCACTGACAACAAGCGGCAGACCCGTCTGGACAGTTCTGGGACTGGTACATGCAGGTACATCGTGGACAGGGCAGGATCTGCCCATGACACCGCCTTCACCCACCATGGGGATCTCCCCATGAAGGACTTGATGTCAGTGCTGAGTGATGTGGAAATGTAAGTGTGAGCAGATGAGTGGAGATGAGGTGAAGGGGAATGTGTGCCGATATTCAAGGAGAAATCATGTCTCTCAAAAATGAACTCTCGGACTTAGGACAAGAAAAAAACGAAAATTTCAAAATATGAACATAAGAGTTTGAATCAGGCAGCTGAAGTTCTGGACAGGAAGGTCGATGATCTTGAGGGCCGTTCCAAACGGAATAACACTGTAGATGGTATTTCCTGTAGAGAACGAGAGACCTTGCATGACCGTGAGGTGAGTGGGATCTTTCAAATGAAGTTGAATTTGAACGGGCACAAACTCGTTTTAAATTCAAGGGTCGACTCCGCCATTATTGTACGCTGCACTTTTCTTTCGCTTTTTTCTTTCTTTTTTTTTTCTTTTCTTTTCTTTTTCTATTCATCTTGTTTTTTTAAGATAAAAAGGAAAGGATTTCGTTCTTCGTTTGTTCTGAATGTTGTTCATTTTGCCTAAAGAAAACCTAGAAGGACGAAACGCATCGTGTTTTGTCTTGAAATTTGTTTGCGTCCTTTGTTTAGCGGATTTGTTATCATTTTCTTCATAAACAATGTATTGTTTTTCGTTTTTATTAAGTATCTTTTAGGCAAAGAACTGTTGATTGTAGATGGCTGGACTGGGACTGGCCTGATAACATATAGACTAGCGACAGATTTTCACGGAACAGGCTCTGTAAAACTACTCATTTGAGAGTACCGTATATTGAGTTGGAAATGAATAGACATATGAAAGGGAAATTGCTCAAGTTTCTATCTGGTGTGTTTTATACTTCTTGTTATTAATTTGGCTATGGTGTCTGAAATTAAGAGATGCTTACCTGCTGTCCATAACATGGTAAAGGAGATACATTACACTTCTTATTTTGCTGTCCTTCCCTGACTGAACATAGAATGAAACTTCTTCAGCCGAAATAGCACAAGCCTCCAGGCCATTTCAGAGTAACTGATGTCGACAAGGCATGAGACCAGACTACATGCAAACATTCAGCAATGTATCAGGCGCTTCATGTGCTGTAAATTGTGACTTCATAGAATGTTGTGTTTCAGTGAAAGCCAGGAGGAATTGATTGTTGGTTGATTCTTAAATTTCTATATGTCATTGTATATGTCTTGCTTAATTATGTGTGCATGCTGCTTCAGTAAAGGGCCTCGGCCTTTATCTGAACACAATTTATGAGCTCTGTTGAGTCATTGTGTCTTCTCTCTCTCTCTCTCTCTCTCTCTCTCGCTCTCTCTCTCTCTCTCTCTCTCTGTCTCTCTCTCTCTCTCTCTCTCTCTCTCTCTCTCTCTCTCTTCTCTCTCTCTCTCTCTCTCTCTCTCTCTCTCAACCATTTTGTCTGGCCTGTCACTCTCTTAATTAATCTCTGTCTCTGTCTCACTCACACACACACAGCCCTCATATGGGCCCTTGCGGTCGGCTGGGCGATAAGCAACATTATGTGTCTGCTGTCAGCCTGTCTGTGTCTGTCTCTCTGTTGTCTGTCTGTCTGTCTGTCTGTCTGTCTGTCTGTCTCTCTCTCTCTCTCTCTCTCTCTCTCTCTCTCTCTCTCTCTCTCTCTCTCTCTCTCTCTCTCGCACGACGACCCCACGAAGGAGAATCATCCAGGAATAGCACAGAAGGTGGAAGCTGCGGTACAGGAGGGGGGTCTGGCAGGGGAAAGGGGGGGGAGGGGGCCGCACATGGGGAAGATGTAGAGAGGAAGAGCTGGGGAGAGAAGAAGTCTTTTTAAATCTACACCGATGTCGCGAGGACAACAGAATACACACAAGAATGTTGTCCCTCACATGATTCAAAGAGCTGAAGGAGAAATACTTGTTTTCAAGGACCGTGGATCATTTCAGGATTTTGAAAAGAGCCGTCAATTTGTGAGCTCGTCTGGACCCATGAAGAGCGGTTTGGGGGATGGACTAAAGAAGGAAAAAGAGAGGGAGAAGAAGGAATAGAAGTTCAGTAAAGAGCTGTCTCGAAATCAGACAAAAATACAACTTCCAGAGGGTGTACTGCTTAACAATATTGGAGGTAGAAGGATATGATAAATCCATATTTTCATACTAAACACATAAAGGAATCCGATGTAATTCGACGTTTATTGACCGTTTTCATCCCGATTTACTTAATGAAATGAGTAAAATCCGAAGAGCTGTTGAACGAAATGGGACTGGAACAGACGGCTGAGAATGCCAAGAGAGAATCGTCATTTACCGAAATTCATTTCTGATGGAAAAACGTTTTGAAGAAATATGAGAATGTATTTGGAGTGGGGGAAGAGTGTTTGCATATTTAAAGAAATTAATGGAAGTTTCAAGAACAAACGAGATTGATAACGTATGCTCCACTGGCGAGACAATTACACACCGCAATTCTTAACGAACGCCTCGCTGAGTGTGGCAACAAGTGGGTAGGCACACAGGCAGACACGGGAACACACAGAACAACTGGGTAGGCACACAGGCAGACACGGGGACACGCAGAACAGCTGGGTAGGCACACAGGCAGACACAGGGACACACAGAACAGCTGGGTAGGCACACAGACAGACACAGAGACACACAGAACAGCTGGGTAGGCACACAGGCAGACACAGGGACACACAGAACAGCTGGGTAGGCACACAGGCAGACACAGGGACACACAGAACAGCTGGGTAGGCACACAGGCAGACACAGGGACACACAGACCAGCTGGGTAGGCACACAGACAGACACAGGGACACGCAGAACAACTGGGTAGGCACACAGGCAGACACAGGGACACACAGAACAGCTGGGTAGGCACACAGACAGACACAGGGACACACAGAACAACAGGGTAGGCACACACAGACAGACACAGGGACACACAGAACAACTGGGTAGGCACACAGGCAGACACAGGGACACACAGAACAGCTGGGTAGGCACACAGGCAGACACAGGGACACACACAGAACAAATGGGTAGGCACACAGGCAGACACAGGGACCACAGAACAAAACAAACGAGGAAAACATTCTCTTATAAGATGCTCCAAGCTTGCGTGCACATAGCGTGGCACGTGCACACACAGCAACACGAACTGAGGAAATAAACAAACACATATCAACGTTTATTTGACTTCGACATAGCCTCTGATCTTGAACATCGTCAGACAGAACACAGTAGAACAAAGACGATTACAAAGAACACACTGAAGTCAAGAAACAAGTACAGACAACCTGGTTAGACTGATATGAAAACAAATCCTACGTGAGTCCTGGGACGGCAGACGGTCAATGACAAATAAGAAAAATCACTTTGGCTGGCAGTCAGGTGCAGGGTAAATGGACAAGCTAGGAATATTCCTGCCGGACGAATCCTGATTTGTTTTTTTTCTGCATGTCCTGTGTTTGAATTTGTGTTAGGCGAATTGGTGCCGCGAGTGACATTTATTTCGGGTCTGGGCGTGTAATTGTCTCATCATGGGAGCAAAAATTTGTCTTTCTTTCTTGTTTTTTTTCCTTTTGTTTTGGAGTCTTCGTGCCAAGAACTGAAAGAACCAGGTGGACCAATTTTCAGTATTGTGTCCCAATGTATCCTCACGGAATCAATGGGAGGAAGAAAAAGCCTAAGTAAAACTTGCGACTGCAGTGCTACTTTTAGCAAAATATAAATATTTCAATGCAGTTTTTGTGCTTTCAAAATCTGTGCAAAGTACAAGATAGTCTTTGCTTTCTTAAATTGACTTTTTGTTGTAAGTAAATGATGTTGCGAATGTGCGTTCAGTAGTAGAACTACAGGAAATACAAAGGGGGAAGGGCGGAGGAAGGGGGTGGGGGGGGGGTGTGTGTGTGTGTGTGTGGGGTGGGGGGGGGGGGGGGGGGGGGGGGGGGGGGGGGGGGGGGGGGGGGGGGGGGGGGGGGGGGGGCGGTAGAACTGACATTGAAAATTGCAAAATCACACTCAGTTCGTGGTGGTACTGGGTAGCATCACGAGATTGAAACACTGCGGAAAAGTAGCAGGCAGGTCCCGTGCACCATCGAATTCCAGATTAATTAGAATTACACGAGAAAATAGAAAATGTCACTGCTAAACCTGGCACTAAGAACCAGACAATTATCATGTGCATCGGAACTAAGTACCCCGCTCAAGGGCCATCGTACACAAAGCATCGGATAGAAGAAAAGAGAAAGTGGATGAAATGTCAAAATTGCTTCTCTTCAAAACGTAAAAGCCGCTCAATAACAGTCTTCGTCTCTTCAACCATACTTCTCACACAACAAAACATAACAAACTACAACAACATAATGCAAAACAACAACAAGAAGAGGAAGAGAACAACACACACACACACACACACACACACACACACACACACACACACACACACACACACGCACGCACGCACGCGCGCGCGCGCGCGCGCCGTCCGCGAATGCATTTCCGATCAAAGTGCTCTTTTTAGCACGCCATTTACGGACAGACCGAGGGGAGGAGACGGTAGTAGGGCAGAGGTGTAAGGTAAGGGGTGGGCTGGGGGTGGGATGTGGGGTGGCTGGGAAAGGCAGAAAAGAGAGGGGAGGGGGTGTGTGTGGGAAGAGACAGCTGGATGGAGGGGATGGAGTGGTGAGACTGGTGGCTGCTCGCCTTGCATGTTTGATTTCGTGGCTTTTAAAACTTTGCGGTTTCCTCTTAGTGCAATGGAGCTCAGGACAAGTTCTGAAATGGAATCAACAACAGCAACAGCCACAACAAATTGGTTCTTCTGTAAACAACAAATAAGTAGATCAATGGACAGATGTCTTGATCAATAAATAAATACATGATAAAAGCGTGATAAATAAATGAATGAAATACATAAGTAAACAAATAAATGAATGAACAAATAAACTAGCAAATAAAGAAATACATAAATGCAGTTGTCAGAAATCATGAACTTCGGATTTTTGATAAATTTGGATTCCATGGTCATTTCTTTTCAAACATTGGTAGTTGAAGCTGCACAGATAATGTCTGTAGAACTCTTTCGTCGACAGGTTCCAGACATCTTCATTGAAATCAAATGTAGGTAGGGCCTATATATACAGTCACATATTGAAATTAATCTTGGTATGTGAGCTGTTAAGGGGTTGAGAGATCTGTTAATCTGCTATGTATTTTTTGTTTTATTTGTTTCGCTTGTGTATCTTTAGAAAGTGGCTTTGTGGTATAGAAAAGGTTTCAAATGTTGTTGGGATGAGTTAAAAAAACAAACAAACAAATGAACAAAAATGGCCTGAAAAACAGTCAGTACTGACGTCAGCCTGACCTTGTTGCTGGAAGTCACAATTGTGTTTTTCTCCTTGGGTTGACTCCTGCGTGTTTCTCGGAGCTCAGGGTGTGACGACTGACAGCAGGCGGTGAGAAGCCAACAGACTTGGGAAAATTGCCTGTTGTTGTCCTTCTTCTTCTTCTTCTTCTTCTTCTTTCTTCTTCTTCTTCTTTCTTCTTCCTCCTCCTCCTCCTCCTCCTCCTCCTCCCTCTTCTTCTTCTTCTTCTTCTTCGTCGGCGTCGTCCTCCTCCTCCTCCTCCTCTCCTCCTCTTCTTCTTCTTCTTCTTCTTCCTTCCTCCTCCTCCTCCTCCTCCTCCTCTCTCTTCTTCTTCTTCCTCCTCCTCCTCTTCCTCCTCCTCCTCCTCCTCCTCCTCCTCCTCTCTCTTCTTCTTCTCTCTTCTCTCTCCTCCTCCTCCACCTCCTCCTCCTTCTCCTCCCCCGCTCCTCTTCTCCTTCTAGTTGACGAAAGGAGCTGAGCATTTGGAAATCAAGCATAAAGCTAGGAGGGCACGATAATACGAAAGTGACATGCAGCAGACATACATCACTGTACCACATCGCAGGTATCCAGTCTCACACTTCCTGTGAAGTACAATAGTGAGCCCGCCGTCACTGGGCAATGGCGAGAGTCACGAACACCGGCTGGCAGGTCTGTGACAGCCATTTACATCTGTGAGATGTTTTGGCCCAAGATCAACCCAGAGTTGCTATGGGCTCATGTGAGAGAAAGGAAACTTTCAGTACACTTCACACATTCGTGTCTGAGAGTATTGTTTAGTTTTCCGATCACCACTGCAGGTGTCTGTGTCCATCAAACCTCGTTAACATCGGGCTGTATTGCAAAAGAAGCGAAGGGCACAGTCATGCCATGCAGTCTCAGATCAGAATGGAACTCCAAAGCATCATCTTCATCGTGCTTCATCCTCACCATTCAGCAGGAACGATTCTCAAGGTCAGTGGCCTCCCAGGCATTGCTCTCATGGAGACCGCTCTACGTCTGTGCTCTTGGTGCGTTGGTGTTGAAGTCACCGGTGTCTCCAAGTTCATAGCGACTGTCCTTAGAGTTATGTACCTTTGAACGTGTCACACACAGATTACAGAACGTCGTCACACAGATTGAAAACAAACACACACACACGTAAATAGCTGATAAATGACGTACAAGTAGACATTTAAAGCACAGAATGTCAAGGGCAGGAACGAAACTTGGCTAACCTGATACGTAAGGCATCTGACTCGTGTATCAAGGGTTGGGATTCGATTCCCACTGGGACAGACATGATGGAAGGGATTTTGTTTTCATCGGTTTTTAACGTCTGTACAGGTTTCCAATCCCCTCTTGTTCTATAGACAAAACAAAACCAGGCTCTCACACATGCATTAAAAAAAAAAGTTGTACGCACGTGAAAACCAGTAATAGTACTCAAAGGAGGTGACTGTCGTATGCCGGTGGAGTGGGTGTCAGGAAAATTAAACACAGACACACTGGTGTCATGTTAGCATATCACGTCGAAGTTGGAATGTGACTACCTTGATGGAGCAGCTCGAAACAGTCGCAGACACGAGCCTCAGAGTGTTAGCCAGGGAACGAAGAAAGAAGGAACATTATTATGAAGGAAATTTGAAAGAAAGCAAGGGGAAAAAAAGAGAAAAAAAAGATCGTTTATTCAGACAGAAACAGACAGACAAACAGAGAAAAAGAAAACAGAAACAGACGAAGCAAGACGCTAACTCCATCGTTCAGGATCGGGTGAAATCGACAGTTCTGTCTATGAACTACACGAATTTTTTTCACAATTAATCAAATCACATAGCCTAAAATAATGTACTATTAACATTTATGGATTAGAGAGGAAGTAAGTATGTAAATTCAAAGAGGCAAATTCAATTAATAAATTTCTAATCTAGCTTTCCTGTAGAAACCCACTTAATCTACAAAACAAACAGACGCATGTTGTCTATGAAAGCGTAAAAATCGAAAGAAAGAAAGAAAGAAAAAAAAAGATTTCTATGCATGTTCAGGCATTATTCCCCATCCCACCCCATACAACAGAAATAATGACGTCTTCTGATAGGTATTAAAAGCTATTGGAAATGTTACTGTCTCAGTTCCCCCCCCCCCCCCCCCCCCCCCCCCCCCCCCCCCCCCCCCCCCCCCCCCCGTACATGGCTGGTGACACCAAGAAGAGAGCTTCCAGGACAACGTCATTCAGCTGACTACCTCGTGCAAAGCACAGGCACGGTTTGACTTCCAGTTGATTTCCCCCCCCCCCCCCCGCCCCCCCCCCCCCCCCCCCCCCCCCCCCCCCCTCCCCTCTCCTCTCTCTCCTCCGCTGCCCCCTTAAGTCATCTCAGTTCTAGACTGGACCCTCACGAACTAAATTCCGCAGACAAGTTTTGGGAACCCTTGCTGGCTGGTAGGCGGGCTGTGGTCCTCTTTAGCGCTATGTGTTTGGTGTCGATCAGTCCGACTGTAGTCCCCTTTAGTATTATGTGTGGTTTGGTGTCAATCAGTCAGACTGTGGTCCTCTTTAGCACTATGTGTTTGG
>JADBJO010001211.1:272500-290000 GCA_016801955.1 Conus betulinus | reverse complement strand
GTGTGTGTGTGTGTGTGTGTGGTGTAGTGTTTATGTGTGTGTGTGTGTGTGTGTGTGTGTGTGTGTTAGTGTGTGTGTGTGTGTGTGTGTGTGTGTGTGTGTGTGTGTGTGTGTGTGAGAGAGAGAGTGGGGGCTGGTATTTCACTCTCTCTCTTTCTACATACACACATACATATATATACATACGCACATATCCACCCTATAAGCTTTCAGCTGATGTTGTGTATTCAGCTTTCACAAATGATGATGGCCTGTCTGTTAGTGGCTGATGCTGTAGGCCCACTTCATGCTGACCTTGGTTCAACATTACCGATTGACCTTTACACTGAGTTCAGCACACCTTGTCTGAAAGACTCATTCTTCTCTTATCGGAGCTGACAGTGGTCTGACAGGCTATTTTTTTGAACAGGACAAACAATATAGTCTCGACGTTTGTTTTATCAGGACTGACAATGCAGTATGACAGAGCATGTTTTCATCGGGACAAACATTGTAGTCTAGAAGGCTGTTTATCAGGACTTACAATGTAGATTGGTGGGCAGTTTATGAGGACTTGCAATGTAGATTGGTGGGCTGTTTTTATCAGGACTTACAATGTAGATTGGTAGGCTGTTTTATCAGGACTTACAATGTAGATTGGTAGGCTGTTTTATCAGGACTTACTGGCAATGTAAAATGAGGAGTTAATTGATCAGGACTGACAATGTAGTCCGACAGGCTTTTAATGTAGTCCGGCAGGCTTTTAATATATAGTCCTGACAGGCTCTTCATGTAGTCTGACAGGTATCAATATAGTCTGACAGGCTATCATGTAGTCTGACAGGCTATCAACGTAGTCTGACAGGCTATTTTGTCCGCACTGACAATGTAAATAGGCTATTTTATGAGCGCTGACAATGTAGATAGGCTATTTCATCAGCATTGACAACGTAGTTTGACGGGCTATTTTTTATTTTCTAGCAGACTTAGAATGTAATACGACAGGCTGTTTGATCGGCACTGACTGTGCAGACTGCGGGGATGGGTGGGGGTGGGTGGGCGGGCGGTGGTGTTTGATCAAGACTGACAATGTAGTCTGACAGACTATTTCAGTAGAACTGTCATTGTAGAGTGGGGGCTATTTTTTCAAAACTAAACAATGTGTTGTCCTGCATGTTCTTTTATCTGGACTGACAAATTTGTAGTCTAGCGTGTTATTTCATCTGGACTGACGATGTAGTCTTGCAGGTTAGTTCATCAGCCCTGACAGTGTAATCCAGAGGCCGTTTCTGTTCGTGTCAGTTATGAAGTAAGGATGATACTTCATTAACACCGACGATGCAATGTGGCCGGCGATTTCATCGGGGTTGACTGCGCATTCTATGATTGTTTGGTATTATGACCAGCGGTGTGGTCTGGTGGTCTAGTTTTATCAGGACCAGAAACGCAGTAGACATGTTACTGCCACTGATGGACAAAGTCTGAGGTTTCATTCTATCAGGACCAGCAACATGGTCTGGTATATTTGTCAAGAACTGGTAATGTGGTAAAACGTTTTGAAAATCGGACCGACAGTGATATTTTTTTCATCTCTGAGGCAATTTAGTTAGGTTACTTTGTAAAGAATGACAACAGTCAGGCCATTTTGTCAGTGGTGTCAAGGCAGGCAAGCTATTTCATCAGGGTTGACAATGCAGGCAAGCTATTTCATCAGTGGTGACAATGTAGGCAAGCTACTTCATCAGAGGTGACAAAGGAGGCAAGCTATTTCATCAGTGGTGACAATGTAGGCAAGCTACTTCATCAGTGGTGACAATGTAGGCAAGCTATTTCATCGGGGGTGACGATGTAGGCAAGCTATTTCATCGGGGGTGACAATGTAGGCAAGCTATTACATCGGGGGTGACAATTCAAATGCCTAGGAACCAAATGACGCCGATGCAGTGAATTTCACTTCTCTTTCACCGTATGATCACCCTAAAGCGCAAGCGATTGCTTATAATAGTGAAGTAAAACCCAAAGTAAGTTCTTGTTCTTTGTGGTAATTTTTTTGTTTAGTAAGCTGAACGCATCGTTATAACGGATAAATGAACCAGTAAAAACAAAAAAAAAAAACAAAACAAAAAAAAAACCCAAAAAAAACAGACCGAAAATCGCGCACGTCATTTTGATGAATTTCATACTGCATCAAAGAAATAGTTAAAATGAATGAGTGTTATAAGGCAATGGATGAATCGCAAAAGAAATTTTCGAAGGCAAAACGCCAACAGTGACGTGAATATTTGATACATTTTTAGGCGTACATTATGGTCCAAGTCCGTTTGATCTTCTGAGGAACGAAATCTGCAGGGACACAAAATTGACATTTTGGGGACATAATTTCTAAGTAATTAACTAACTAACGACTAAACAACTAAAGGAATAATTATCTTAATAACTAAAGTAACCAACGAACATCTAACCAGTTAACCAGCCAACTGACTAAACTAAGTAAATGAGTAAGTAAGTAAGTAATTTACTGATCAACTAACCAACAAACTATCTGCCTGCTTGACAACCTAACTGACTGACTGACTGAACTGTCTGACTAGCTAACTTACCACGAGTACACCCACCCATTCACTCATCCACCCACGAACTCACTCACCCACAGACACAGACACACACAAACATACTCTCTCTCTCTCTCTCTCTCTCTCTCTCTCTCTCTCTCACACACACACACACACACACACACACACACACACACACACACACACACACACGCTCACACACACACACACACACACACACACACACACACACACACACACACACACACACACACACACACACACACACACACACACACACACACACACACACACACACACACACACACACACACACACACACACACACACACCCACACACACACACACACACACACGCATGCACACACACACGCGCGCGCGCGCGCGCACACACACACACACACACACACACACACACACACACACACACACACACATGAACGCAGTCACCCTCACGATAATACATACACCGGGTTCCGCGTGCAGATAAACTCTCTCTCTCTCTCTCTCTCTCTCTCTCTCTCTCTCTCTCTCTCTCTCTCTCTGTGTGTGTGTGTGTGTGTGTGTGTGTGTGTGTGTGTGTGTGTGTGTGTGTGTGTGTGTGTGTGTGTGTGCGTCCGTGCGTGCGTGCCTTTGAGTGTGTATGAGAAACAAATGAGCAAATAACAAGGAAATAAACAAACACATAACAAAAAAGACCATTGACACGGACAGACCTTTATTCGATGAGATGCATGGCGCGTATCCGATCCTGTAACACCACAAGTATTCCGTTCATTTGGCTGCAAATATCTCCGCCAGTGAAGCTCAGTTGTTCATCGCCATTTCTGTAGAACGCCTTACGTCAGGGAGAATGTCCTAGTATGCTCCGCAACATCGCTGCTTTCAGACGCGATGCTCTGTTCTCAGAATGCTTATTTGGTTCCCTATACCGAAGTTATTCAGTTTTATGCTTGCTATTATTGAGTATTTGACAACAGCGTTCCCCAGTTTGTCTGTCTGTTGTCTTTCTGTGTGTCTGTGTGTGACTGCGTGTCTGTCTCTCTATCTGTCTGTCTGTCTTTCTGTCTCTTGCTCCCTCCCTCCCTCCACCCTCTCTCTCTCTGCCTACATTTGTCTATGGTCATTGAAAAAGAAAAAGCCAATTAATTCAAAAGACATTATGTAACTGATTATGTCGGCGACTTATTACAAATCGCATGTCCAAACCTTTTCCTCCGTATGTTTCGCATACACGCATAGTCATTTGGTAGAAAATAACATGTGGTTGTTTTCAGAAAAAAAAATGCAAAATTAGACAAACCATTTGAATTCTCTCTCTCTCTCTCTCTCTCTTCTCTCTCTCTCTCTCTCTCTCTCTCTCTCTCTCTCTCTCTCTCTCTAGTTTTCGGCTATTCGATGTGCTTGTTAATGGCTGAAAGTGCTACAAAAATGAACGCCAGTAGAATACCCTACAAAGCCTACATTATTCTGTACGACCTAGATACTCGAGGAAAGAACAACTGGGTTACTTAAGCAGGCCTTTGCTTGAATGTGGGAGTGGTTTCTCATGGGTTATTTATAAGCCTTTTTCGTCAACACCTGACTGATTGTCGTTGGCAAGCTTACTCATATACGCTACGTCTGACACGTGAACTCAGCAGCACGAACCGAATGAATGAACAGACACCTTATCATTCCTTCCAGTTGGACATAACCTTTTGAGCAGAGCAGAAGCAACTACACATAACACTCAGTGGTCAAGGAACAAGTGGAGGTAACCTCTCTTCAATTGATTTAAAGGGAAATCGCGCATGATGCCAGGGGCAGTAAATGGTTAATGTCAAACAATAAAAGATAACTTCGGCTCCGAGTCAGGTGTTGCGTAAATGGGCACGTTTGGAATATTCTTTTTTCTGGATATTTCTTGGTTTGCTCTGCGTGTCTTGTGTCTGCATCTGTGTTAGGCAACTTGGTGTCGCAAGCAACATTTGTTCTGAGGTATGGGCGTGTAAATGTATCACGACAGCGGCAAAAGCTGTCTTGATTATCTTTTTTTTTTTTTAACCTTTTCTGACTGACTGCCCAAGATTGTTCTTCAATATGGTGACCTGGTAAATCCCCACGGAGTCAAAAAAGAAGAAGAAGAAGAAGGAGAGACTCGTTAAAAATTCCAGTTGCAATGTTGCTTTTGGCAAGATATTTGTAAGCTGTTAAAGATTTTCGCACGTTTCAAAATCTATGGAGAGTAAAACATGGTCTTTGCCTACTTAAACTGATTTTTTTTTTTTTCAGCAGATGATGATGCCGTCAGTGTACATTATCTTCAATAAGAACTCTACTTTAGTGTGATGTTTAGAGAGAGAGAGAGAGAGAGAGAGAGAGAGAGAGAGAGACTTTACGAAGGGAAAAATATTGACGTTGAACACGTAAAAATCGCAAAAGGAAAGTTGTTTTGTGGCACAGCGTACCGTTAAAAGATTGAAACATAGCGGAAAACGTGTCCTGGCAGGTCCCATCTTCCACCTAACTCCAGACAGAAGCCTACCCAATAACAAGAGGAAAAAGAAAGAATCACTGCTAAACATAGCGCCGACATCCAGACAATTATCACGTGCATTGAAACCGACAACCCCAGTTCAGTTCAATAGTTTTATTTAACGTCTTTTCATCACAGATGATCTTAGACCTTTAAACTGCAATATACATTCCATTGTACTATTAGCACCTCCCCCCCCCCCCCCCCCCCAAAAAAAAAAAAAAAAAAAAATCACTATTAACACACATATCTCAAATGTCTTTTTTCACAATAGTTTTGCAACTGGGGACTGAGCAATAACCAAAGCAATATCAACAAAGCAAGGGTTATTTACCACACTATCAACATTGTCAGAATTATTTATAAAAATATCTTCTTCTTATAAGCTGGGTTAGTATAGGGCATTCAAATAAAAGATGACGAATTGAGATATTCTCCTGACATATACACGCTATACCTCGTGAATATTTTGTATTCCATGTATTTAACCGTAATTTATTCATTAATCTGGCTAGACACCTTGGACATGATGGCAGAACGAATAATTTCTCATTAAAATGTTTCTTCCGCATATTCTTTCCCAATCGCTGGATCAATTCATGCGTAGAAAAATTTTAGACTTTGTTGAAGGGTGTTTCAGAAATTGTACAAGCTCCCTGCTTTGCCAATTTGTCTGCTAATTCGTTCCCTTTTAAGCCACAATGTGAAGGAACCCAGCAAAAATCAATGCTATACCTCGGGAAAGTAAACAATGTAATAGATGCTTAATTAAAAAAAAAGATCAGTTCTAATTTTAGAGTTCCAGTGCTTTAATGATTGTAAAACTGATTTTGAATCAACACAGAATAACACACTATGAAATGATACTGGCGTGTCATATAAAATGTAATTCGGAGCTTTCATAATTGCATATAGCTCTGATGTATAAATTGAAAATTCTCTGCCTAGATAGAAAGACTTTCGCACATTTAAGGATGTATAGTGAATCCAGCACCACCGTCAGACGTTTCCATTATTGAGCCATCTGTAAATACTTTTAAATGATTTGTATATGTCTTTTCGAGGTGTTCTCGAACTTCATTTACTAGAATATTTACATTGTGATCTTTCTTCAAAGTAGTATATTCTCCGACAACCCCACTCACCTTCCATTGTACACAGGGCAAGAGGGACGAAACAGCGAATAAATGGACGTAATCGAAATTGCTTCCCTTGAAATCGTAAAAAATCCGATTCCTTATCAAATATCCATCCTTCTCTCTCTCTCTCTCTCTCTCTCTCTCTCTCTCTCTCTCTCTCTCTCTCTCTCTCTCTCTCTCTCTCTCTCTCTCTCACACACACACACACACACACACACACACACACATTGTAGCTCGTTCTTGACAATGCTTTTTCTTCCTCCGTGTTCTCTGTAGCACGCCGTGTACGGACGGAGCCAGGCCAGAAGTGGGGCAGAGGCGTCAGGTAAGGGGAGGATTGGGGGTGGGATGTGGGGTGGTCGGGAGAAGGAGGAAAGAGAGGGGGAGGGTGAAGAGAGAGAGAGAGAGAGAGAGAGAGAGAGGTGCACAGAAGGAAATCAGTGGTGAGGGTGGGAGCAGCTAACAGTACGTGTTTGATGTTATGATGTAAAGGAGGTTAAGACAAAGCTGGTACATGAAATGAACAACAAGAGCAGCAGCAGCAGCAGCAACAACAAATTGTTCCTTGTGCACTACATGGGAAAGAGATCAATAGATAGAAGCTTGATGATAAGGAAATAAATATATAGATAGATAACTAAATACATTAACATATAATGAGTAAAACTGATAAATCAGTAGATGGATAAGTATATACAAATACATAGATAGATAAATAAATGAATGAATAAATAAATAAATAAATAAATAAATAAATAAAAGTAAAACATAAATGATGCCAGTTGTCAAAAATCATCTAAAGTCAGATTTTGATAAACATGGGGTTTACTGCCACTTAAAAAAATATTTATTTATGTATTTTTATTTATTTATTTATTTATTGCTTAACAAAAAATGTAACTAGATAGTCTACAAACTGTACTGGAAAACCACTGTGCATTTATACAGCTGCCCGTGACTGCAGACAGTCCCACAATGCATATATTTTTTAACGTTGTGTGGAAATAATTCATGGGGAAATGTATCATCGACAACCCTTTGACTTCTGGAACATTTTCAGCTGATAATATCGTCATGTGCCAGAGTGGAACACGGTTAAATAAAAGAGGGCATCGCTCACACACTCATTTGATCTTATTTCATGATACTTCTCTGGCGCATTTGCGCTTGATAATGGACCGATAATAGAGATGGCTTAGGTGATGGAAACTATCTTGTTATCCAGATTATTGTTTTCCAGTTGACTTCAGTTAATGCAGGTAGAAAAGAAAATATATGCATACAAATAGGATCACTAAGCCGTCTCGTCACATTTCGCACTCACATCGAAGACGTCAGTGACTGTTTGCTTGTCCTGCGTTTCAATTCTTTCGAATGTTGTTTGACAGTTTGAAAGAGAACAATAGATAGAAACACGTTGCGTCTGTTTCAAAATTTGTTTGGTCCTTCGTTTTTGGTGAGCTTTTATTCCTATTATAGTTCTTTAGCTAATGACGGAAAACTTCCACAAAATCATCGCCAGTCAAGTGGATGACGGCTCGACACGAATGACGTACATATCCCGTCTGCTGCTACTTTCCTCCCCCTATACTCACTCAGTCATTTGGGTGACTGACTCACTAATCAACTAACAAGCCAGACGAAAGAGTTACTGTGTGTCATTCACCTTGCATGAGACTGTCTGACAAAACACACCTCTCGGTGTCACTTCTGAGGTAACCTTCCGGAGCCCAGAGTGCTGTCTGTGGTCTTCTCCCCGCCTGGTGAAGTGGGCTGTCGCCTTTCACAGTCTTCCCCCGCAAATAGCCAGACCTGACCTTTGACACCAAGCAGCAAGGTCGTCAATGGCTTGAAGGAAAATGTGTGTTCAACAAGCCCCAAAACATGGCGGAGGACTGGGCAGGGAGTGACTAGGTTGTACAAGAGAGGGGAGGACTGGGAACGGCGTGGGTAAGGCGTGCAGGGTAGAGGGCAACGTGTGGACTTTCGCCTGGTGGGGCGTGCAGGGTAGAGGGCAACATATGGACTTTCGCCTGGTGGGGCGTGCAGGGTAGGGGGCAACGTGTGGACTTTCGCCTGGTGGGGCGTGCAGGGTAGAGGGCAACATATGGACTTTCGCCTGGTGGGGCGTGCAGGGTAGGGGGCAACGTGTGGACTTTCGCCTGGTGGGGCGTGCAGGGTAGGGGGCAACGTGTGGACTTTCGCCTGGTGGGAGTAGTTTTTTGGCCTTTGGTGGAAACTTTTTTTTCCCGTTTCCCGTTTAATTCTCCTGTCTTGCACGTCTTTATCATCCATTAACAATTATGTCTTCAAAACCGCCATAGTATTTTCATTTTGATGGTTGATCAATGGTTCATAACAGTCCGATTAAGAAGGTATTACATTCCATGTGTTTTAATGCTGTGTGTTTATCCATTCTGTGTCGATTACTCGGCATCTGCAGGAACGGTTCAACATATGGATGGACACTATTGGTTTTAGGCCTGTGTACCAGGTGGCCAATATTTGGCCAGTATAATTATCATATGGGAGCCCACACTTGTTTCATAGTCACTTAAATTTTCTAAAGTTATTACCTTTCTTCAGTTTTTGATTATTAATATTGTTCATGTGTTTGTTGATACTATTTTCTTTTTTCCCCAGAACTCTTGCATAATATTGCATTGCCAAAATAGACGAACAATCATTTCCTTTTTGCTCGACAAAAATTGCATTTTTCATCACTACTAATTCCCACAGTTTTGATCAACATTTCATCTGCTGCTATTATTCTATGAGCATTCTAATCCGGAACCATCATAGTTTGACTTCTTTCATTCTTTCAATTCGGAGTATTTGAAAGTTTATCATCCCATTTGTTACGACATTTGGTGTCCAGTTATTCTTTGTTAAAATAGCATAGAGAATTTGTGTTCCCTTTTGGGATGAGAAAATTGTATCTAGCGCTTTGCCGTTTTCTCTGGCCTTATTAGATTCAGTCTTAATTCCTTGTTGTTCAACATATTTCTAATAGCTCGTGTACATCCATGTCACACAAAAAAATGGTATCGAAATGATATTTTTGTTTTCAAATGCATATAAATCACCATTTTCTTTTAGAAAGTGATGCAAAAAAATATAGACAACTTTGGCAATTCAAGCTTTGTAATTTCGTTCTTATTATCCACTTTAATGTTATCATTATAAAAGACCGGTTCAGCCAGTAACTCTTCTAAGTCGTGATGCTAGTTTCACGTGAGAGGGATGCATACATTTCAGTGTATGTTTCCAAAATCGATTTTCTGCTGACCTGACTGGCAAAGATGAACAACATCTTTCTGTGATGATATTTCCTCACTGAAGAGCTCATGCTTTCAGCCGTCGTATCCAAATTAATTTCAGACTTGTAACAAATTGTTTTACATAGTGTAAACCAGGTCCTCTCTCTTTTATTTTAAACATCAGTTTTTCGATTAATTCTATCTTGTTTCCGTCTCAAAGAATCTGATGCACATGATTTGTAACTCATTCATACGAATGTCTGGTGTATTAGGTACAGAATCCATAATTCATTTATCTCAGGGAGAATGAGAAACTTTAGAGCTGCCTTTTTTTCTTAAGTTTATAATCAGCCTCTTAGTTCAGACATGTAACAGAATTTTTGATCTCTGATACTTTATCATTACAATTAGTTTTATCACAGTCGTCTAGATCTACAGTAAACCATACTCCAAATCTCTGATTTTTTAAAAATGGATTCTATCTTATCTTTGCGAGGGGTACGAATTTGACTGAAAACGTTCTTTTACTACATAATCATATGGCCAAGGCTTTGCTTTCACTCATGAACAGACCAGATGCACCACTAAAAGATTCAATGGTTTTGATTGTGGATACAAATGAGTTGGCATCAACCTCTTTTCATCGTCTGTCTGTGATCGGCAAACTACGCTGTTTGGTGTTCGTCATTATTAACTTTACATTTGATTGATCTATTTTCTCTTGTTATAATTCCCTGTATTTCTGCACGCACTAAAATAGGTAGCGCGAAATTGGGTCACCTTGTCGGCAACGTCTTTTTCGAACTTAAACCATTGTCCATTTATGATGAATGTAGACCTGATTTCACACACACACACACACACACACACACACACACACACACACACACACTACACACACACACACACACACACACACACACACACACACACACACACACACACACACACACACACACACACACACACACACACACACACACACACACACACACACACACACACACACACACTAATTCATTGACACATCGTTGATCCAGATCCAAAGATTCTAAAGTTGTTCACAATAAAACCAATCTACAGAATCAAAAGCTTTTTCGAAATGAATACAAATCAGCAGTCCAGGTTTCTTATCATAGTTTAAATAATGAATCAATTATAGCTTATTCTTATACTGTCGTCTATATATCTGTCTCTCAAAAGACTTATCTGATCTTGACGTATGATTCTCAGTAGAGCACATTTTCAGTATACTGGCGAAACAGGATGATCCAATTTCATATACAACCTGTAACAGCGACATGGAGCTCCAGTTTTGTATATATTCACTAGAAGAAGTGTACTTGTCACTAAATCTCTCTCTCTCTCTCTCTCTCTCTCTCTCTCTCTCTCTCTCTCTCTCTCTCTCAGATTGATATTTTGTTTAAAGAAAAAAGGTTAATGCATTCAAACGAGGTGCACAAACATCGTTAGGGTCTTGTTTCTTCCGAGTAAAACTCAAAATAAGTATTGAAATCCATTAATGGATTTATGAACAAAACACTCGACCTAAAAAAATGTGATATAAGCAATCACACACCAAATAAATTCAGAAAGGCTTTTACTAGTATGGCCGTAGATACCACCAAACAAAATCATTTTCAGTCAAATTAAGTTTAAAAAGTAACAATGTGGTGCTTTCAGAGAATATTCATTCACAACTGTTGTTGACTGTAGCTGATGTTTGCAATCCTTATGTCATTTGAAGAAAACAGGAAATCGTGGAGTCGATGGAACTGATGGCAACATTTATACATTTAAGTCTCCAGTCTTTTGCTGAAATTTCTTAAATTCATGGACAGCCTGTGTACCGCAAATGTCACTTTCCAACATAGTTCACATTTGTGAAAGTTTCTGGTGACAGTTTTGAACCAACCAATTAAAGATCATGTTTTTGTTGGTAATATCTAAATCCCTAGAAAATCGCATACAATAATGATAATCTTGGTTCATATAATCTACTAAATAAAAATCAATCTTGTTTCATGGAGAAAAAAAAATCACTTTTGTCATACTGCTTTCACAGACTTTGCTGATCACTGGCGTGCGACTATCAATAAAAAATGAACTGTGGAGCATTGTTTGTTGACGTTGCAAAGCGTTTTGATGTCACAGATCGCAGGTTATGATGTAGAAACATTAAAGACATGACATAAAATGCGCTTGAACTGATTTCAGAATTCATAGACAGTCACCTCCTTGACAGTTGTCATCAATGACGTCTGCTTTCATTTGCAATACCAAATTCATTACCTGTCACATGTGCAGAAACCCAGAGCTCAGTTGTAAGACATCTCCTTTATATATATATATATATATATATATATATCTTTTTTTTTTCACAAGTAGAATTGTGTGTCTATATATATATATATATATATATATATATATATATATATATATATATATATATCACAAATAAAAGTAGAGAGCCAGCAGAGAGCTTGAAACAAGTTTGTTGGTGTTTTTTTTAATCTCCTTTTTAATCATATTTTTAAACCTATATATATATATATATATATATATATATATATATATATATATATATATATATATATATATATACGATTTTCGTCTTCATAGTAAAGAATTCTGTGAACATTTGTGTGATGACACCACGATTCATACAATCAGCTCTGTACCCTTAAATCTGTTTCTAAACTCCTGTTTCATGACTTTCTCCATTCCCTTGTGCGTGTGTGCCAGAGACGAATTCTTGTTGCTGCTGCCCCTACAGTGGTAGGAAGCTTACAGAACTCAGCACCTCACTAAACCTGACGTCATAGTGATAAATGATAGTGACAGAGATTGAAATTAGGAGAAGAATTTGGAACAGTCTGAGCTCTATATCAGATTCTGTCATTCTAAAATCTATTTCATTTTGACAAAGAAAGAAATGAATAAGAGTGTTGACAATCTGTAATACCTAAGGTTTCATGCCTTTCGCCATGTCACCATTGTGCAAAATAAAAAAAGGAAATGCTGCCCCCTACCATGTTCAAACATTTATTGAAATTAGAGAAAGAAATAAACAGTCTGAGCTCTATATCAGATTCCTGTCATTTTCTAAAAAGCTATTTTTCACTTTTCAAAGAAAGAATGAGTGTTGTCTTATACGGCACAAAATAAAAAAAAGAAATTTTCAAAATTATGTTTAGCTGTCAACCTCCATCATTCCTACCTCATACTCCAGCAGACAGAAATTTTTACGCGTTCTCTGATTGATAACAGCTATTAGAATTTTCATTATGGTGTAAAAACGTACACACTCAATGTGACCGTTTCCTAAGGCAAGACAATACTAGATTTCATTAGCCGTTCTGGGGGAGACAATAGCAGAAGAAAGGGAGGGACAATTTCATTTCATTTGGTGGCCGGCTTTGGCCATTTTCCAAGCGAATGTCCATGAATCACATGTTCATTTGATCCTAATGTGTCTTGGCTTCGACCAGTTTCTCTTCTGCAGTAGCCCAGTACAGTAGCTCTCCTCTCTCATCTCTTCTCGGTCTCTCTCTCTCTCTCTCTCTCTCTCTCTCCATCCCCTTCTCTTTTGGACAGACAACCACCAGCAGATATGTACGTATGTATGTATGATCGTTTGTGTGTGTGTGTGTGTGTGTTTGTGTGTGCTGGGCGCGCGCGGGCGCGCGCACGTGCGTGCATGCGCCATCTATAACCTATATATCCTATTAATCTATCAATTAATCAATCAAGTAACTCTCTATCTATCTATCTATCTATCTATCTATCTTACTAGTGTTGTCTGTCTGTCTTTTTGTCCGTCGTCTATCCGTATATTTTATAAATTGGTGCTACCCCCCCCCCCCACACCCCCCCGCCCCTCCTCTCTTTTTGTGTGCGTCCGTGAGTCTTTTCTGCGTTGCCCGTGTTTGTTTTGATTGTGTTGTGTTTGTGTGGTTCCTCTGGTGTGTGTGTGATCCGTTGATGAAGAGTGTGTGTGTGAAATGGAAGAATTCGTTGTGAAATGAAAATATACAAGGTAGGAATAGCATATTACAGAACTGTAAACGCTAAGTAACGTGGTACTATTATGACCACAGTGTTTACGGAGAGAGATCACGAAGGAGGGAGATACGGAACGTTTATACATGTATAGGCCATTGCCCCAGAAGTGATAGAAGTGCCATAGAAATAAGACCAATTGCATTTAGCAAAAAAGAGAAAAAAGACATCTAACAAAATACCCCACTGAAGAATTATTAACATTGCATTTTCACCATGCTCAAACTGTCAAGACATGTAAAACGACGCAACGTAAGTTAACTTCTAGTACAGGCAGTTGCAAAGTTGACAAATTTGTAACTAGTGCGGTTTTATACTTCGATGACATCAACATGTCAATCTAAACTGACCAGGATTTTCCCAACATTTACATGTGTATGAACTGTGCTCTAAATCTTCAACCAGAGCAACATACAAATTGTAATATAGTCTTCTTTTTCTTTTGGCAAGGGAATTTGAAATCAGCTTTCTATGTGCATTGTAACGCAAATCGATTTTTGGGCAGATTTGCGGAAATGCAAATCTCATCCTAGTTAATATATCCCACAAATGTCGTCTAGGTCGTCAGAATCCTTGTGGTTGGGGGGGTGCGGGGGGGGGGGGGGGGGGGGGGGGGGGGGGGGGGGGGGAAGGAGGGGGGGAGAAGGCGGGGGGGTCAGGAGAGTGGGGGGGGGGGAGAGAGGGGAGGGGGAGGGGAGAAGTGGGGCGGGGAATGATCTTGTTGGTAGGTTTGGGGGGAGGCGTTGAGGACTTGGGGGCTTGGGTTTTGTTTTGCCGTCCCATCTTCTGTGACACCACATTGGCAGCGAACCCACGCGGCTCATTCTGGCCTCCCGTCCACAGCCACAGCCCGGCCCGGCCCGCTACAGCCCCGGCACCGGCAATCCACAGGGAGCAGTTAATGTCAAGTCGCCAAGAGGCAACCCACCGGGGGAGACACTGCACTGCTGCCGAGTCACTTCGATGGTGTTCAGTGGCGCCTGTTCTGATCCAACATACGCTGGGGCACCACTTACTAAGCTCCCTACTGACGACAACAATAACTCAAGCGAGGAGCCGGCGCGAGTGAGCTCTCCCTTCGGAGGGCGCCACCACGTTCGTCCAACGACAGCCCCTAGAAGGGAAGGCGTCACCACATCCGCCCAATTACACCCCCATGACTCGCCGATACTGCTGACCTCGACGGAATCAAACCAAGGCCACAGACGTGGAGAGGACATCCAAACTGAGAATGAGGATGATGAATGGGGATGATGAAGTGATGCAACGGGTTTTCATTCCGGTCTGAGACTGCATGACAGGGCGGTACTCTATGCTGCTTTCATTTTATATATATATATATATATATATATATATATATATATATATATATATATATACCAGCGTCAGCCAGGCCCGAGAGATACAAACACCTACAGTGCTAGTCAGGAAATTTGAGCAAGCTCTCAGAGATGCGTCGTGTAAGTGGATGAAACTCGACCATGTGGTCCCAGTCCTCCCAACTGAGCACGTAGCAAAACTCAACTTTGGGTAGGAGCCGGTCGGGGCAGAAAACTCCCGCATGGCTCTGATGGGAATCGTACCCACAACCTCCCAGTCGGGAATCCGCAACCTTAACCCACTTTGCCACGGCGGCTGGTCGAAGAGCCTTTTTTGTTATTTCAATTTCAATTAGTTCGCTATCCCCTTTCAAAGACGAAAGAGCTGTGCAGCTCTTACATAGGTTGAATATTTTCCTCAGTTTTTATTTTGTTTTCTGATTTGTTTGTTCGTTTGTGTTTCCTGAAAGTTTTGTTTTGTTTGTTTGTTTGAGTATTTTTGTCACTAGACGACGGTTTTGTTTAACATACTCCTGACATTCTGATGTCGCCTTAAGGTTTTTCGTTCCTGTTGTCCTTGTTCAGTTTTCATTACGTTTTTTTCCACCTTCTTTTCTACCGTACAGCACTTAGTGTCATTGTGTAACTGCCTCTTTATTTAGACCTCCGAATCCTTTTAACAAAGGCTTTGTTCCTTTTTCCCATGTTTTCCTGAAAGGAATGCGTGCGTGAAATGTCCCAAAAATTCGTATTGGAGTGTATTATGCAGAACTCTTTAAGAGGTAAGGAGAACACACGATCATACAGTCTACATTCAGGATTCATGATGATCCGTCATCAAACCCAGAACCTGACCATTCCTTTTACATACCACAGGGTTTTCACCATCTGCTCATGAGATCATCTCAGGTTCCGAGTCCACTGCTAGTCCCACATGAACTACAGCCCAGAGAGTTTCCCTGATTTCACCCCTGGCTAGGAATGGAATCTGTCAAAAACTTCTGCCAGACTTCCACCTGTCCTCCGGTCTCAGAGAGCTGGTTTCAACTACTGTGCAGGGAAGAGAGTGGCAGACCCCAAGTCGAAAGGAGGCAGGGAAATGCCACATACCCACAGTGCTAAGGAAATCTTAGTGAGTCAGACTTTTACACCATGCTGTAATGGCAACGGGGCAAGCGAGGGCATTTGCATTTCAACAGTGAAGAGAAATGTCACCAACGAATACGATACAGGCGGCATTGCTATGTGATGAGTGCACTAACACAGATCATTGATAGAACATGCAAAAGAGACGAAGTCTGAGAACAGAACCTCGTATACGCGGCAAAATGCTGTCCCTGGCAGAAATGATGAACCATTCACGCACGGGGTAAAAAACTCTCTGGGTTCCCTATCGAAGACATGAATGGGGAAAAAAATACAATAGTCTTTTAATTACTGCTGCTTTCTGTGTTTGTTGCCTGTTTCTTCTTGTTGTTTCTAACATGTAGTGGTCTACAAATCCAGAAGGTTTTTATCAATCCAAATAATCACTTCTGGTCACCGTACTTATATAAACGGCAGAGAATCGTGTGCTACAAATTAAAGTTTCGACAGCATGTAGGGAGTTATAACGGTGACAATGCTCAGTTGTGAGCGTGCGTTAGGGAATCAACTACTAACAGTACAAATCAAAACATAACTGCCTGAAAAATGTCAGAGTCCAGTCCCCGTCTTGCCCATCACTTCTGAAGGTAGGGAACCCTTCTGCATAAAAAGCAAGCGACGGAACTATAAATGAATCGTTGGCATTTAACTGGATCACAGAAAGAGAGAGAGAGAGAGAGAGAGAGAGAGAGAGAGAGAGAGAGATGAGAGGAGAGAGAGAGAGAGAGAGAGATGGTTTGATCATTACTAGGCCATAGCCTCTAATGAAGCGGTATGTGAATATTACACAAAAATGGAAAAAAAGCAAAAAAAAAAAACAAAAAAACAGAACAGTTCAAGACAAAAAAAAAAAGGTCATAGAATTTGTCATAAAGATTAAGAGAGAGAGAGAGAGAGAGAGAGAGAGTGAGAGGCGCGGGGGGGGGGGGGGGGGGGGGGAGGGGGGCATGCCAACGGACTATAGCCTGGCTGTTCCCACAGACGGTGAAGTAGGATGAAAAGGTTGGGGAACTTTCACGGAAATGGAAGTGTTTTATCTCTGTGATCGTCTGGTCACTCTGAATGAATTGCAGCCTTATAAACCTGTTCGCAGGCAGGAGGAGTGTTTGTGCGCTTGCGCTCGCGTTCGTGTGTGTGTGTGTGTGTGTGTGTGTGTGTGTGTGTGTGTGTGTGTGTGTGTGTGTGTGTGTGTGTGTGTGTGTGTGTGTGTGGTGTGTGTTGTGTGTGTGTGTGTGTGTGTGTGTGTGTGTGAGGGCGTGCGTTGTGCGTGCGTGCGTGCGTGCGTGCGTGTGTGTGTGTGTGTGGGTGTGTGTGTGTGTGTGTGTGTGTGTGTGTGTGTGTGTGAGTGCGTGCGTGCGTGCGTGCGTGCGTGTGTGTGTGTGTGTTGTGTGTGTGTGTGTGTGTGTGTGTGTGTGTGGTGTGTGTTTGCACGTCCATATAGCTCATGCCTGGACGCACATGTGTCATAGTCTTAACTTGGTAGCTGAGGCTTGGGGTAGGGTGG
>JADBJO010001211.1:255000-257500 GCA_016801955.1 Conus betulinus | reverse complement strand
TCACGGTGTCACACAGACGAACAGGAAAAAAGGTAAAAGTGGTATGGCTGACATGGAAAAAAACAACCATAAAGGAAGCAGCATCCAGGGTGGGAACGGGGTCTGGCTGGCCCAGTCAGTGAAGAAACGTCTCCTAAGGTGTGGCTGGCCCAGTCAGTGAAGAAAGTCTCCTAAGGCCTGGCTGGCCCAGTAAGTGAAGAAACGTCTCCCAAGGTGTGGCTGGCCCAGTAAGTGAAGAAACGTCTCCTAAGGTGTGGCTGGCCCAGTCAGTGAAGAAGAAAAACGTCTCCTAAGGTGTGGCTGGCCCAGTCAGTGAAGAAACGTCTCCTAAGGTGTGGCTGGCCCAATCAGTGAAGAAACGTCTCCTAAGGTTTGGCTGGCCCAGTAAGTGAAGAAACGTCTCCTAAGGTGTGGCTGGCCCAGTCAGTGAAGAAACGTCTCCTAAGGTGTGGCTGGCCCAGTCAGTGAAGGAACGTCTCCTAAGGTGTGGCTGGCCCAGTCAGTGAAGAAACGTCTCCTAAGGTGTGGCTGGCCCAGTAAGTGAAGAAACGTCTCCTAAGGTGAGGCTGGCCCAGTAAGTGAAGAAACGTCTCCTGAGGTGTGGCTGGCCCAGTCAGTGAAGAAACGTCTCCCTAAGGTGTGGCTGGCCCAGTTATGAAGAAAACGTCTCCTAAGGTGTGGCTGGCCCAATCAGTGAAGAAACGTCTCCTAAGTGTGGCTGGCCCAGCAAGTGAAGAAACGTCTCCTAAGGTGTGGCTGGCCCAGTCAGTGAAGAAACGTCTCCTAAGTGTGGCTGGCCCAGTCAATGAAGAAACGTCTCCTAAGGTGTGGCTGGCCCAGTTAATGAAGAAAAACGTCTCCTAAGGTGAGGCTGGTCCAGTCAGTGAAGAAACGTCTCCTAAGGTGTGGCTGGCCCAGTCAGTGAAGAAACGTCTCCTAAGGTGTGGCTGGCCCAGTCAATGAAGAAACGTCTCCTAAGGTGTGGCTGGCCCAGTCAGTGAAGAAACGTCTCCTAAGGTGTGGCTGGCCCAGCAGTGAAGAAACGTCTCCTAAGGTGTGGCTGGCCCAGTCAGTGAAGAAACGTCTCCTAAGGTGTGGCTGGCCCAGTCAGTGAAGAAACGTCTCCTAAGGTGTGGCTGGCCCAGTAAGTGAAGAAAACGTCTCCTAAGGTGTGGCTGGCCCAGTCAGTGAAGGAACGTCTCCTAGGTCTGGGCTGGCCCAGTAAGTGAAGAAACGTCTCCTAAGGTCTGGGCTTTTCGATTCTCACCAGGAACAGCCATGCTGGAAAATATTTTCTCTTCGAAAGCAACATTGTACATCTTCCAGACTGTCGGATGAAACTTTAAACCCTGGTCCCACACATGCACCAAACACTCCTGCATGCTCATTTGATCCCATTCCACTTGTCAAGAAGAGCAGGCCGTCAAAAGCCCCTGGGACAGATGGCACAACAGTAAAACACATGCACAATGGTGCCGGGCTTAAACATCAGCCTGAAGTCAGAACGTGGTGTCCTGATGGGGGACTTCGTCTGACCGTGAGGGCGAAAAGCCCCCAGATGATGATTCTCAGAGCTCTGCCTTCCAAAGGGAGGAAGAAGGAAAGCCAGCAGCAGGAAGAGGCGAGGCAAGAGACTGACCTCAGCCTTCTGCAGTGGCTGAATTGGACGGTCCTTCCTGCTTCAGAGAGAAGAACGTGTCCGCCGGTCTGCCGGTCACGTAGCCTGAAGGATGGCAACACGTCTCCATGACAGAGACAGAGATGAGCAGCAGAAAGGTTTCAATGATTTCGTTTCTAATCCGCTTCTCTCTAGTGGAAATCAAATCATCTTTCATACAGACGATGTAAATGTCATGTTCGAGGCTTGAGGTCAAAAAGAAGTTTCTCATTGTTTTCAACCACTATCCAACAGCCTCACCCCCATCGCCACCCCACCTTCCCATGATCCAACAGCCTCACCCCCCCCCCCCACCCCCACCTCCCATGATCCAACAGCCTCACCCCCACCCCCACCCCCACCTCCCATGATCCAACAGCCTCACCCCCACCCCCACCCCCCCACTTCCCATGATCCAACACCCTCACCCCCACCTACATGATCCACAGCCTCACCTCCCCCCCCCACTTCCCATGATCCAGTTGCCTCACCCCCACCCCACCCCCAACTTCCCATGATCCAACGGCCTCACCCCCACCCCCATCCCCACTTCCCATGATCCAACGGCCTCACCCCCGCCCCCATCCCCCCCCACTTCCATGATCCAACGGCCTCACCCCGCCCCCATCCCCACCCCCACTTCCCATGATCCAACGGCCTCACCCCCGCCCCCACCCCCACCCCCACTTCCCATGATCCAACGGCCTCACCCACCCCCCCCCCACCCCCATCCCCACTTCCCATGCACCAACAATAGTAACGACTTCTGACTGGCAGGAAGAACCGTTGGGATTTTGACTGTCTGGGTTCTCTCACCTCCCCCATCTCCACTTTCTGCCCCAC
>JADBJO010001211.1:240000-245000 GCA_016801955.1 Conus betulinus | reverse complement strand
TGGTATCAGATTGACAATGTAATCAGATTATTTGATTAGATTGACAATGTAGTCAGGCTATAGTATCAGGCTGACAATGTGTAGTCAGGCTATTTTATCAGACTGACAATGTAGTCAGGCTATTTTATCAGATTGACAATGTAGTCAGGCTATTTTATCAGATTGACAATGTAGTCAGGCTATTTTATCAGGTTGTTAATCGTCAGGCTATGTTATCAGGTTGTTAATGTGGCCAGACTTTTCTATCGGGTTTACAATGTAGTCAGGCTATTCTGTCGGGTTTGACAATGTAGTCAGGCTGTTTATAAGGTTGAAAATGTAGGCAGGCTGTTTTATAAGGTTGACAAGTTGACAATGTAGTCAGGCTGTTTATAAGATTGACAATGTAGCCAGGCTGTTTTATAAGGTTGACAATGTAGTCAGGCTGTTTTATCAGGTTGTCAATGTAGCCAGGCTGTTTTATAAGGTTGACAGGCTGTTTTATATAAGGTTGACAATGTAGTCAGGCTGTTTTATAAGGTTGTCAATGTAGCCAGGCTGTTTTATAAGGTTGACAATGTAGTCAGGCTGTTTTATAAGGTTGACAATGTACATGTAGTCAGGCTGTTTTCACAGGTTGAAACCACGTGGTCTGGTTATTTTATCATGGCTAGAAATGTAGTCTGGCTATCTCATCAGGGATGACAAAATATGGTCAGGATAGTCTATCAGGGTCAGCAGCACTATTTCACTATTTTGTCAAACTGGCCATATTGTCAGGCCTTTCCATAAGGCCAATATAGAGTAACGCCCTTTTCAGGGCTAGCAGTACAGTCAGGCTATCTTATCAGGGCCAGCAATATAGGCTGACTAACTTACATGATCTGACAATATGTGGTCCGCAATGTAGTCAGGCTATTTCCCTAGGGTGGCTATATAGCCATACGACGTTGTCAAAGCCGGCAATATAGCCATGTTACTTTATCAAAGCCGGCAATATAGCCATGCTACTTTATCAAAGCCGGCAATATAGCCATGTTACTTTATCAAAGCCGGCAATATGGCCAATGTTACTTTATCAAAGCCGGCAATATAGCCATGTTACTTTATCAAAGCCGGCAATACAGCCATGTTACTTTATCAAAGCCGGCAATACAGCCATGTTACTTTATCAAAGCAAAGCCGGCAATATAGCCATGTTACTTTATCAAAGCTGGCAATAGTCGGAATTTTATCAAATCAGACTTACATGGTAGCCAGGCTATGATATGAGGGTTGACAATACAAAGAGGCTATTCTATCAGGGCTAACAATACAATCAGGGTTTTTTTTTTAAATCAGGGCTAACAATAATCAGGGTATTTTATCAGGGCTGGTAGGACAATCAGAGTATTTATCAGGGCTTACAATACAATCAGGGCATTTCATCAAGGCTAACAATACAATCAGGGTATTTTATCAGGGCTGGTAGGACAATCAGAGTATTTTATCAGGGCTAACAATACAATCAAGGTATTTCATCAAGGCTAACAATACAATCAGGGTATTTTATCAGGGCTAACAAATCTTAAATAAATGTTAGCGAACCGCCAAAAGAAACGTGGACAAACGAGTCACAAGACAAAAAACAGGACGCGTTTCGACCTCTTAAGTCTTCTTCAGGCAAGACACAAGTAAATAGGACAATGAAAATGAACAAGCTATCAGCTAACGAGTAAGACAATCAGGGTAATTTCATCAGGGCTGGTAAGGCAGTCAGGGTCTGTTATCAGGCTAACAATACAATCAGGCTATTTTTATTAGGGCTCAGAATACAATTATCTCAATTGAGAAATTAATTTGTGGTCACACACATTCACAGCAAATAAACAATAATTTAGCCACATTACCCATTTTCTCACATATGACATACATTCATATAGAGGAATTTGGATTTCAATTAACATCTTCTCGGTTCATGAAATCAATGGACAGGGAATAAAACTTTGTTTAAATCTGACACTTCTGCATTTAACCGATCGATATCTTCGTCCTGACTGAAGAAGGTCATACTGATTTGCAAGAACGTGGGTCTGGTCACACGTAATCTTCTTCGCTTTACAAACAACACGGCACCTGTATAGCTCACTCAGACTTTTTGTCTTCAGCACCTTAGTCGGAGACTAGGGGAAGGGTTAGGGTATAGGAGGGTGAAGGCGAGAGAAACTGGAAGGGAGGTTAGGGAGGGTGGGCTAGACAGAGTGACAGCCTGAGTTACACTGGCTGAAGCAGTCTCCAGTGACTGAAGAGCTCTGAGAATGATCTAAAGCGGATAGGCCACTACTGTTCAATGTGAAGTGAGACCTATCGAACCTGACCCACACACTATGTGTTATTGGCGACTGGTTGTTGAACAGGTTGCCCACACATGACTTTCCTGCTACAAAACCATGAGAGCATGACCTTACTCGGTTGATACAGCTATTCAACATTCAAGCGCAAAAGACAACAAGAGAAAAACAAAAAAACAAAAAAAACACGTTCGTTGCATGGCCATCTCGAGACACAGGCTGCTATCAGTGTATCATGAAGCAGCATCACAACTAAGTTCTTAAGTTTGGGATGCACATTTTCAGATATGAATATCAAATCAGAAAAGATAAAGGTTTTGGAAAATATATATGATTGCTTTTGAGAACATTTCATAAATAAGTCGAATTAATGAATAAATGAATCGAGGAACGATGACTGGTTAGCATATCACAAACGGATGACAAACAATGCGAATGGTGACGAAATAACTGTCATCATGTCGTAAAGACGGTTTTATGGCCGCAGTTCTCAAAACCTGGAAAAGAACCCCACCCGGATATCGAAAATTTGATCATTGTTACAGACACAGAATTTACACATTCTGTACACTTTTCAGAGCGACACGCTCACTATCTATCTATCTATCTATCTATCTATCTATCTATCTATCTATCTATCTATCTATCTATCTAACTATCTAATTATCTATCTATCTATCTATCTATCTATCTATCTATCTATCTATCTGACTGTCTGTCTGTCTGTCTGTCTGTCTGTCTGTCTATCTATCTATCTATCTAACTAACTAACTAAACTAACTAACTAACTAACTAACTAACTAACTAACTAACTACTAACTAACTAACTAACGAACGAACGAACTACGGAAACGAACGAACTAACTAACTAACTAACTAACTAACTAACTAACTAACTAACTAACTAACTAACTAACTAACTAACTGACTGACTGACTGACTGACTGACTAACTAACTAACTAACTAAACGAAAGAATTGACGAAAGTGTCTGACTGTGGCACTTCTTGCCGTCACATCTCATCATGCAGCTTCCGGAGCCTCCACTCTAAGGTCTTGGGGTTCTTTCTGGAGGATGAAGCAGTCTGTCGCCTTTTACAGTCTTCAACCACAAATTGTCAGAATTGACATTCGACACTCAACAAGTTAGTCGTCACTGGCAGAGAGAGAGAGAGAGAGAGAGAGAGAGAGAGAGAGAGAGAGAGAGAGAGAGAGGCCAGTCGCCAGTTCAGCTGGTCACTGTTCACCCTCCGATTTTCTATGCAAACAAGATAAATGCCGTCTCCAAGATAGGGAGAAAACCGATCTTGATCTTGCATCCCCCCCCCCCCCCCCCCCCCCCCCATTCAGAGGACGTTACTCTTTAGGGTGCATCAAAGGATGCACTTGAGAACAGAGTTCCACTCTGACCTTTAACTTGTACACCCTGTATCTTGCCAGTGTTGTTGATGAAGTGGCTTTGAAATAGGAAAGAAATAGATGTCTTCGGTTTTCGTACACACACACACACACACACACACACACACACACACACACACACACACACACACACATACACACACACACACACGCGCGCGCGCGCGCGCGCGCGCGCGCGCGCACTCACACACTTCCTTTCCTCTGGTAGATTACAAGACTTCTCGTACTGCAAAAGGCCGGGCCCCAAAGAAGACTTCTCTAATCACTATGCTGCTCTTTCTCTTTCACTCCAGCAAAAAGACACAATGATGGACTGGCAGACTTTTTTCCATTGGCTGTCATCTACAACAAAATGGCCGTAGGATTGATGATTGATGACACCAATCACAAATCGCGAATTATGAAACCCGATCTACAATATTCTACACTTCTTCTTCAAGTCCAGGCGAAGACAAAAAAAGCCTCTTTTCATTTAAAATCTACTGCATCTTTCATACGCACAAGACAAATGTTAAAAGGTCAAAATGGGATATTTTCTTTTTATGTTCAACACCCCCCACTTCCCTTTCCCTTAACTCTCGCACCGAAGAGTTATATCCCCTGATTGGCAACGTAGAGTGGTCGGACTTCGTACAGTGGTGGGCGGCAGGTCAGTTGGGATTAAGAGATTGTATCTACATACGTTCTTGGACACGATTGGCCGGATCAGAGAACGCTTCAGGCCAGAAACTAGGTCAGCACTGGGCAGGTGTGTGTGTGTGTGTGTGTGTGTGTGTGTGTGTGTGTGGTGTGTGTGTGAGAGAGAGAGAGAGAGAGAGAGAGAGAGAGAGAGAGAGAGAGAGAGAGAGAGAGAGAGGCAAATGAACTGTGGAGGTGGAATTTTCGGACAGACAGACGGTGAAGTCAGATGAAACGGTTGGGGAACCTTTAGGGAAATAGACTTGTTCTGTGCCCATGAGAGTCTGGTCTCTCTGAGTGGGCTGCAGCCTTGTAAACCTGTTTTGCATAGGGAATGGGTGGGTGTTTGTGGGGGAGGGGGGGGGAGGGGATGGGAGTGCGAGCGCGTATATGTGTGCGTGTGCCCAGTGTGCACACATGTTCGTTTGTCCCTTTGTGCATGTGTGTATGTGAGTATATGTGTTTGGTGCATGTCTGTAAATGTGTGCCTATGTGTATGTGACGATATGTGAGTGTGTTCACGTGCATATATTTTGTCTTTGTGCTCTCTCTCTCTCTCTCTCTCTCTCTCTCTCTCTCTCTCTCTCTCTCTCTC
>JADBJO010001211.1:230000-235000 GCA_016801955.1 Conus betulinus | reverse complement strand
GGTTGTTTGCACACATCACTTCAATGTAAATAAAGGAATGAATATCTGAAATGGTGGCATGAAAATCACGTTGAACTAAGTAGGGCTATCTTATCAAACCGTTTGTATGAACACCACTTTGATATGATTTTAGAAATCTACTGTCCAACTTGGTTGAATGAAACTCAATTCGATATAACTTTAGGAGTGTACTGTCTAAACTGATCGTATGGATGTTACTTCAACAGAGCTTTACAAATTACTGTACGAACTGATTATGCGGATTATGTTAATACCTGAATCAAACTTTACTGATAAACTGGTTATATGTATACCAATTTGACGTAGCTTCAGGAAAGTAATGACCAACTGACTATTGAGGCCGTATGGCAGAAAAATATCAAAAGAGAACTTGACAGCAGAAAGTCTTCAGAGAAAAAAAAAAGCCTCCTACTCCCCCGCCCCACCCCCCCACCCCCCCCCCCTCCTTCTTTCAGACAAGTGCTTCGACCCTGAACTCGTTCTGCACTATCCTCCTCATTCTCCACTCTCTCGGCCCAGGTCATGTCTCCCCGAAGCCTTCTCTCAGAACAAGTTTTGGTGTTGCCGGCATTGGAGCCTTTACCTTCTGGATGGCTGCACATGTGAGGGCCTCACCTGTTGACGGATTTCTTACCCACGTAGCTTTCTGACACCTGTTCTCTAATGGACAATCTCAGCTCCCCGAAACTCACTTTGATTCCTCCCCGACCAGTGATAGCCGACGATCTGTTCAGCTGCCTCTACCTTTGCTCTTAGGGTTATGGTTCTTCTATTTTCCGGACATTGAGAGCTATTCTATGAATTTAATATACAGAGCTATTCTATGAGATGAACATACAGAGCTATTCTATGAGATGACATGTTGATGAACATACAGAGCTGTTCTATGAAATGATATGCTGATGAACATACAGAGCTATTGTATGAGATGATACGCTGATGAACATAAGGAGCTATTCCATGAGATAATATGCTGATGAACATACAGAGCTATTCTATGAGATGATTATGCTGATGAACATACAGAGCTAATCATGAGATAATATGCTGATGAACATACAGAGCTATTCTATGAAATGATATGCTGATGAACATACAGAGCTATTCTATGAGATGATCATGCTGATGGACATACAGAGCTATTCTATGAGAGGATATGCTGATGAACATACAGAGCTATTCTATGAGATGATATGCTGATGAAGATACAGAGCTATTCTATGAGATGATATGCTGATGAACATACAGAGCTATTGTATGAGATGATATGCTGATGAACATACAGAGCTATTCCATGTGATAATATGCTGATGAACATACAGAGCTATTGTATGAGATGATTATGCTGATGAACATACAGAGCTAATCATGAGATAATATGCTGATGAACATACAGAGCTATTCTATGAAATGATATGCTGATGAACATACAGAGCTATTCTATGAGATGATTATGCTGATGGACATACAGAGCTATTCTATGAGAGGATATGCTGATGAACATACAGAGCTATTCTATGAGATGAAATTAATGAACATACAGAGCTATTCTATGAGATGATGTGCTGATGGACATACAGAACTATATCTATGAGATGATATGCTGTTGAGCATAAGAAGCTATTCTATGAGATGATATGCTGATGGACATACATAACTATTCTATGAGATGATATGCTGTTGAGCATAAGAAGCCATTCTGGGAAATGATATGCTGATGGACATACAGAGCAATTCTATGAGATGATTATGCTGATGAACATACAGAGCTATTCTCTATGAGATGATATGCTGATGAACATACAGAGCTATTCTATGAGATGATATGCTGATGAACATACAAAGCGCCTGGTGTGGACTTTGGCTTCAAAGTCAGATTCTACCGAGCTGCCGGCTCGCCTGATGTCCTTCGGGGCTTTTCAGATGTCAGCTGCTGACGTTCTGCTGTCCTATGGCCCAGTAGTCGTTCAGACGCTATTTCAGCATATCTTGAGGAATGCATTCCACAAATGTGTATTGAAACCACCTCATGGACCAGTGTTTGAAAGCGTCAGAGCCCTTTTTCCACGTCCGGAGATCGATTCCTACTCGAAACAGCAAGGGTAGAACGTTCTGTTCAGATTTCAGTTCCACCATTCTAGCCGCTTGGAAAGGACTTCAGGCTGGAGTCTCGTGCCTGTTTGTGTGTATTAAAAACATCCTGAACGCTCGTTTAAAAACCCTATTCATCTTGGATTCATCTTTGGGAGAAGAGCAGATCAGTGGGATGGATGACCTGAAACGAAACAGATGGACGTCAGTGCCTTGTGTCTAAAACCTGCCAGAAAAGGCAGTGTGGTATCTTCACTGAGTGACTGCCAACAGTCATCTACGCAAATAATCTCATAAAGTCTGATTATAGTTGAAGTCGATAAACGACGAAGATCAGAAGAAAGTATCCACTTTTATAGATTCATATATATATATATATATATATATATATATATATATTTTTTCGAACCCATCGTGTGAAAACCCCTTCTACGTAGTTTCAGTGTTGTGCTAGTGAAATGGGTTGTGTGAAAAATCAATTCGGTATTGCT
The DNA here is from genome assembly GCA_016801955.1 of Conus betulinus. Taxonomy (NCBI): domain Eukaryota; kingdom Metazoa; phylum Mollusca; class Gastropoda; order Neogastropoda; family Conidae; genus Conus; species Conus betulinus. The sequence continues at coordinate 232,397 of JADBJO010001211.1, read as the reverse complement.
CGAGAAAGGCACTGTCCAGACTGCTTTTATGAAGACAGCTACGACATAACTTCAAAAATGTACCAAGTTAAGTGGTTATACCAAGCCTGCTGAGAGAGAGAGAGAGAGAGAGAGAGAGAGAGAGAGAGAGAGAGAGAGAGAGAGAGAGAGAGAGAGAGAGAGAGAACGTACGAACAAACGAACGAACGAAATTTTATTTCACCAGGGTAGTACGATAACCAAATATCACATGCTTTTTTTTTCACCCACCTTTGGGGAAAAAAAGAGCAAACAAGCAAAAAACAAAAAAAAAAAAACAAAAACAGAACAAACAAAAAAACCACCACCACCAACACACACACACACACACACACACACACACACACACACACACACACACACACACACACATGGAACACAGCATGTCAATGTATAGGAACAAGGAAACTGAGCGAATGGATACTATCAAAGGAAACAGACTGTTATTACCACATGCGATCACACACACACACACACACACACACACAACACACACACACACACACACACACACACACACACACACACACACACACACACACACACACACACACACACACGCATACACATACACAGAGAAAGAGAGAGAGAGAGGGATACACACACATACTAGACAGAGAAACACACCCAAACACACTTACATGCATACATACACAGAGACAGGCATACACTCGCATACGCAAGCACACACACACACACACACACACACACACACACACACACACACACACACACACACACACACACACACACAGACACGAGAGAGAGAGAGAGAGAGAGAGAGAGAGAGAGAGAGAGAGAGAGAGAGAGAGAGAGAGAGAGAGAGAGAGAGAAGTTATACACATGTAGAAGTGCATGAAGAGACGAACAGGGAAGGGATAAAGAGTAAAAGCCACAAACGTTTTACCACATTTAACGTTCATCCCCCCCCCCCCCCCCCCCCCCCCCCCCCCCCCCCCCAGATAACTAGAACTCAGAATGTGTACTCTGTGGCATTTGTTCTGATACAGTTTCAAGAAAGGACAAATAAAACACCTTCTCTTCTGCTGTTGATCTCTGGCAAGTTTGGACTGAGGTGCATCGGGGACACCAATGACTACACACATCGGGACCACCAATGACCACACACCAATCGGGGACACCAATGACTACACACATCGGGGACACAATGACTACACACATCGGGGGACACCAATGACTACTCACATCGGGGACACCAATGACTACACACATCGGGGACACCAACGACTACACACATCAGGGACACCAATGACACACACACACATCGGGGACACCAGTGACTACACACATCGGGGACACAATGACTACACACATCGGGGACACCAATGACTACACACACAGCAATCGCAGGAGGACATTTCCTAGAAGAGAGACACGAGTAAAGACCACCACTTTCTTTACATTCTGACAAAGTATCCGATTACGTAAACTAGCCTTTCACCTCTCTCGACAAAGCATCTTTCGCTGCTTCGGTAAACCTTGTGAGACACTGGTTACAAACTTGCAACAAATCAAACAGGTGACAGTTTTCTTTTGGTGGTGGGTTCATTGCACAAGACAGCATCCTTGTGAACTTACACTGTAAACTGTGGTGAAGCGTACGCCAGCATGCTCTATATTTTTGATTTCACCATATGGGTTCCTCACTCAGTACCATTCAAATGTGTTCTTTTCAATCAGGCATTAGTGTCGACACAGCTACAGTACCTACGTAAATGAAAGGGAAGGTAGTGGGAATCATGATGTTGGGTGGGGGTGGGTAAGGGAATGGAGGGAATGCTGGTAGTAGACTGCACTTGCGTATGACACGAGCAAACACACCGCGGGCGAGTCATAATGCAAACTGTTGCCATTTGCCATCAGATACTCATCGCCATCTTGTATTACCGTAATGAATGGCATATATCTTTGATTCTTCCACTGGCATTTTCTCACATTTATCAGTGCTGTTAAGTTTTGTCTGATCATGAGACACAAAGCGAATTAATGATGCATTGGCGTTATGACGTCTGCCATGAGCATTATGTCGATGCGTACATCTGTTTGCTTAGTTTGCTTGTTTCTTTGACCCTAAGGGATATTGGACAAGGCCTGCGAAACTGATTTTAGCATAAATTGTGGCCCAAGAAAAAAAATCTGTCAAGTTGTGGTGCGGATCCATGATTATGATCCGTATTAGCCGGCTGACCAATATTCGGTTTTCAAGACTACTACGAAGTTTCAGCTGAACATGAATTTTGTGAAATCACGGCTTGCAAATTGATACTTGTATATAAAGTAATACATTTTCATAGAATTAAAAAAAATTGAGTGACATCAATATTAGCGTTTCCCATATTTCATGCACTATAATAACAA
>JADBJO010001211.1:177500-217500 GCA_016801955.1 Conus betulinus | reverse complement strand
CGCACGCACGCATATATGTCTGTGTGGTACGCACATGCATGCAGTGTGTGTGTGTGTGTGTGTGTGTGTGTGTGTGTGTGTGGTGTGTGTGTGTGTGTGTGTGTGTGTGTGTGTGTGTGTGTTTGTAAAATAAAGCATCCACTTGCCTTTAAGGGTGGCTCAGCTAAAAAAAAACAACACAAAAAAAAACAAAACAAACGTAAAAGCATCTCTTTCCCTGTCTTTTTTCTCTCCCACGCTCTGTCTCTCTCTCTGTCTCTCTCTCTCTCTCTCTCTCTCTCTCTCTCTCTCTCTCTCTCTCTCTCTCTCTCTCTCTCTCTCCCCTCTCTCTCTCTCTCTGTCTTTTTTCCCCCCGACGCTCTGTCTCTGTCTCTCTCGCATTTGCAAAATAATGGGTGAAACTGACCCTCTTGCTGTTGTTGTAAGCTTTGCTGAAGGCAATAAAACATACATCAATGGGACATCAATGCGAAGACTCTCTCTCTCTCTCTCTCTCTCTCTCTCTCTCTCTCTCTCTCTCTCTCTCTCTCTCTCTCTCTCTCTCTTGTTGTCTCTTTTGAACGATCATAGAGATCGGCCAGTCCCAATGCACGAATAGTATCAAAGCAGTTTTCATCCTTTATACTCAGAGCGTTCGCGTCAGCTAAGCATGACCATACTGTCAAACAATGAATTGTTCATAGAGTTAAACACTGAATGCTCCATCTTATAAAGCTCTTAACTCTTCTTTTCTCTCTCTCTCTCTGAACCCTTTCCTATTTTGGTCGCAGAAGATTGTTGTGCCTGCGACTTTTATCCACGCCTTTTTCTTTTCAATGTCCTCTCTCTCTCTCTCTCTCTCTCTCTCTCTCTCTCTCTCTCTCTCTCTCTCTCTCTGGATAAAAGGATGTAGGAGAAACCCCACTTGAAGGCCCAGAGATATACTTGAAAGACGACCTGAAAGCTTCGCTGAGGGCCAACGGAGTACACTCCCCCTCCTGTAGTCCACACGAAGATGAAACCCCTACCAGCCGCCATGGCGATGTGGTTAGCGTCACGGATTCCCGGCTGGGAGGTCGTGGGTTTGATTCCCATCTGAGTCATTTATTTGTAGGATTTGTCTGCCCCGACCGGTTCCGACCCAGTGTTTGCTACGGGATCAGCTGGGAGGACTGGGACCACACAGTCTCGTTTCATCCACTTAATGGACTCTGAGAGTGTAGCTCAGATTTCCTGACCGACACTGCTGGTACCTGTATCTCTCGGGTCTAGCTGACGTTGGGATAGATTATGAAAGCAAACGTAGAGCACAGGCCTGTCATGCAGTCTCAGACCAGAACAGAAATCCGTAGTATCATCTTCATCGTCCTCATCTTCATAAATCAGCTCTTACAAATATCTCAAAGTCTGTGTCCCTTCGTGCCCTGCTTTCATGGTGACCTCAGTTTCGATTGCCTCTCCACGCTTGTGGCCTGGCTTTGTTTCAGTCGGGGTCACCAGTATCAGCAACTTCATGGGGACTGTTGTTGGACAGACGTGGTTGCGCCCCCCCCCCCCCCCCCCCCCTACCCCGGAGGGATAACTTACTCACGCCGGATATGTGACTAAGCAAGTATTGCCGTCAGTAGGGGACTTAGTAGGTGGTGTCCTGCGCCGATTCGATCACAACAGGCACCACTGAACACCACCGAAATGACTCGGCAGCAGTGCAGTGTCTCTTCTGGTGGGCTGGTTTATCACGACATAACATGAAGCGCTCTTTTGTTTATTGCCGGTGCTGGGGCTTTGAAGGGCCGGGCTGGGCTGTGGCTGTGGAATATTGGAGAGCGGCGTGGGTTCAATTCTACGGAGTTGGAACAGAATTTGGGGGGACAGCAAAAAAAAAAAAAAAAATAATAATGATAAATAAAAATAAATACAATAAAAATAACAACAAGAACAAGAACAACAAGAACAGCAACAACAACCTACAACTGGCTGGGAAATCCTTAGGAGCATTTAGCAGTGTCTGGCACTACACTGTCAACAGAAGCTGAAGCATCCCATAGAGAAGCAACATCTGAAGCAGTAGGATGCGGACTGCAGTGCGCCAAAAAAAAGAGGACTGGGCCGCAAAAAACCATTGTATCCCCCAAATGTGGCCGTCTCTAAATGTCACACTTAAGGGTGCAATGACACTTTTGGCGTCAATGACGTTCTATTATTCTGCAACTGATTTCCCTCTGTCTGTCTGTCTGTCTGTGCGTGCGTGCGTGCGTGCGTGCGCGTGCGTATGTGTGTGTGTATGTGTGTGTGTGTGTGTGTGTGTGTGTGTGTGTGTGTGTGTGTGTGTGTGTGTGTGTGTGTGTGTGTGTGTGTGTGTGTGTGTGTGTAATGTACAGACTCTCCATTTGATGCCAAGGAAAGCGCCAACACAATCACACGTGTCTCACTGATGAGACCAAATCATCAGCAGATGAAAGGCCTCTGAGCAGGAGATATAAATGGTTCTTGTTTTCAAGCTGATAGTGAAGGATTTGGTATTTTATAATCTAATACCCTCACTCTTCCTTCCAGATTTCTTTCTCTCTCAAGACCGCCCCCTCGCCCTCCCCTCCCCCCCTCCCCGCTAATTGTTTTCATCTGTTTTAACCTTTGTCTTAATCATAACGTTGCAGGAACTGCTAGCCTGCGCTTACTGTTCTCCCAAGACTGGTTTGTTCCGAATGTACAGCACTTCATGATGACAATGGCTCACTGCTTATACATGATAAAAAAAGCAATTGTTGCGAGGTGCCGGTCTTTTTTTTTTCTGATAAAATGATTACATTATAAAAATAACAAAAACAGGGCAGAAAAAGGTCATCTTCGGGAACAGAGTGACCATTAACTTTAACGTTTCGGGCCTTAAACACTTTCTTAATGGTACAAAACTCTGGGAAATAAGAGACTTTAAAGATGGAAAGATGAATACATTGTTTTGCCTGAAACAGCCTGCACTGGCTTCTGATGCACACACTTTTTAGACTCATGTCGCACTGTTTGGTTAGCGATGGACTGCGATAGCCTGAGACTTCTCTCCTTCACGTCGCATCCCTGCAAACTTTAGTCCAGTCTGGAATAAGTCGCATACTTTGAAAAGAAGCACTTCATCTCTAAATGTCAGGTCGCTTCAGAAATGCTTCTTGGAAGTCGGAAAAAAAAAAAAATTTGAGGGACTGGTATGGTACGCAAATCGCCGACGAATCTGTAGAGTTTCTTCAAATGTCGTCATCAGTCCCCCCCCCCCCGCTTCTCCCCTCTCCCCCCCCCCCCCCCCCCGCCCCCTCCCCTCCCCCCAGATAAAAGGACAGTGCATCGGACAGATATACCGTCTTCACCACCCTCGCCCCCCCCCCTCCTTCCTGTTCCTAAACCCGCCACAGTCCCCTCTCCCCACCCCTCCCAACCTTCCCTCGCTTTGGCTTATAAACATGAACGAAGAAACACACAGCTATGAATCTAACAGTAACAGTATCTGCCTACTATGTAATCGGTGTGTGTGTGTGTGTGTGTGTGTGTGTGTGTGTGTGAGAGTGTGTGAGAGAGAGGAGAGAGAGAGAGAGAGAGAGAGAGAGGAGAGAGAGCGAGAGAAGATTTGATGAATAATGCAACCCCCCCATTGGCACGCTGCCACCCCCCCTCCTCCACCCCAATCCTATCCTTCGCTTTCCACTTCACTACTTTTTAAGTGTGTTTCAGCTGAAGGCGATAAAACATCAAAACGCGTGGAAACTCTCTCTCTCTGAATCCGAAAACATCCGAATCTCTTCCTCTCTCTCTAGTCAAATAAAGGGTGAGACCTAATTCCCTTGCTTTTATAGTTCACTTTGCCGAAGGCAATAAGAACTTCCTGATGTCATCAAAAGCACTGTCTGTCATCTTTCTGTCTGTGTGTCCTGTCTGTCTGACCTCGCATGTCTGTCTGTCGTCTCTCCCTCTCTCTCTCTGTCTCTCTCTCTCTCTCTCTCGCTCTCTCATCTCTCTCTCTCTCTGGAGTGGCTACCTTGCTTAGCTATCGGCAAGCAGCCTTTGAATCAAGAAGCTGTGACCAATTTGTTTTCCTCTCTCTCTCTGCAAGAAAAATGAGTAAAACTGCCAGTCATCTGACTACCGTTCTTGAATGTATGCTAAACACGTTTGTTGCTATCAATCGTTCAGACCTGAAGCCAGGGGAACACACTGTGTCTGTCGTTCGTGATGTCTCTCTCTCTCACTTTTGAAACAGCTCTCCAACTCAGCTCTCTTCTTCTCTCTCTCTGGTCTGGCTTACCTGGTTAGCTATCGGCAAGCAGCCTTTTTTAAAGAAGCTGTGACCAATTTGTTTTGTGCAAACAAAACTGCCAAGTTGCCACAACCAGAAAACTGCGTCATAACTGGTCTCGTGAACAGACTAAACCGTTTGGATCAGCACAGACGAAGGCCCAGATCAACATGAAACGTCGTGATGTGTTTGCAACAGTCCGCCAACTCAGCTCTCCCACACCACACTTGTTTCTCCAACGTACAACTCTTAGTGTCGTAACGTGTCAAACACATTGTACTTCGGACACATTTCATGGGCCCCACATCCATCAACACCTGAAGGCAAGGTCTTGCGCACCTCCCTCATGGCTTGTTTCTCCCCCTACAACAGTGTTTTCTACAGATTGTGTCAGGACTGTCCATCACCTACCGCTGTTGAGTGTGACCTGATCAGACAGGTAGAAGACAACAGTAGTCCAACCTACCGCTGAGTGACCTGATCAACCTCCAGATATGTGTGGTGAGTGTTGAAAAGTCGAAATCGAATCAGAGGAATGCAACACCACTGATATGAAGATAGCAAAAAACGAATTACAGTCAGTTACAGAAGAGCAAGGACACGCGCAACAGCACAACGGATGTTTGTGAAGCCGCTGATAAACCAGAGCTGATTGTATGTGACCTTCACCAGGCTATAACAAAGTGTTTTGAAAGTACCTCAAAGAGAATGGACAGCCATGTCAATACTCTTAGACCAAAGAGAAAAAGACGGACATGATACTGGTGCTGGTTGCAATGGAAACCTTGGTTTAGAAGCAACGTAAGTACTATGAAGTTCTTATCAAACTATTTTGACGTCAGCGCTGGTTACAAAGGACATTTTGCTAAAGATATGACCGAATCACTATAAGGTTTACAGTTTAGAATTGATTAAATTGACGTTAGTGTAAATGATGCTCTGTAAGTTTTAATGGGTGTGTTAGAGATAGTGCTGAATCCATGAAAACACACGCACCATTTAATTACAGTTTACATGGATTGAGTTAGAATGCAAACACTAAAAGATTGCTGTGGGTTTTTTCGTCGTTCAGTAAAACTTGAAAATAAAACAAAATCATAATTGAAAAGAAAAATTATTATGTAATTGCCAGACATGAGCATAAATATCTATTGAAGTGGAAGAGGAAACAAATTAACAAAGTATAATTAGACAAAGCTATAATAATAGCGAAATGCCGAGAAGAACTTGGGACATTTTTCAGGATGCATCATATGAAAGATAACAGCCTAAAAACAGCATCTCCTTTAATTCTTGTTGTCAACATGTGTAAGCTTTGCAGGAGACGGATGCGGATTACACGCTTTTAGTATCATTTGTCCCCCATGAGAACAAAACACTGCGACTAAGACAGCAACTTTCACTGGTCGATTTGAACTTTCCCGTAATTTTCTGCTTTTACTTGGGGGGAAAAGGTTGACTAAAATGCGTCATAGAGAAGTAGGCACACGGTTCCAGCTTGGGTTGAATGTCACAACAGCACCCGTAACGGACATGCACATGCACGGACCTGATAAATCATGTAAAAAAATGGTGGTATTAATTTCATTCTAATGATAAATTTAGAGAGGAATATTGACAGTAAACAGTTTGCAGGCCTGCTTGTGGAATTGGGCTAGGACGAGAGCGTGTGCCTATGACCCACCTCACTCCATTCCTGTCATTCTCGCCCCTGTGCCTCTCCCGACCTCCATCGCCTGCCTGGCCTCTCTAGCTGTCTTTTTTTTTTAATTCCTGCAGGGGGATAGTCAATTAACTCCGCTCACCCCATGAAAACAAAAAACGTATTCATTTGCCAAAGAAAATACCGTTTTAAACAGGGGTTTTTTTTTTTTTTTTTTTTTTTTTTTTTTTTTTTTTTTTTTTTAACCGGAGCACATGCTTTCTCGAGGGAATCCGCTAAAAAGTCAGAAAGTACAGGTTTGGAAAAACTAGAAGCTGACTGCATTTCAGAGTAGAAAATATATTGAAGGGGGTGAAGGGGGTGAAGGGTGTGTGTGTGTGTGTGTGTGCGTGTGTGTATGTGTGTGTGTGTGTGTGTGTGTGTGTGTGTGTGTGTGAAGAGGGAATCTATAATCAGCCAACAGCTTGATTTGTGTGTGTGTGTGTGTGTGTGTGAAGAGGGAATCTATAATCACCCAAAAGCTTGATGTGTGTGTGTGTGTGTGGGGGGGGGGGGGGGGTGAAAAGAAAAGGTTTGCCAAATGAAGTTTGATTTTAAGACCCAAACACATTTCACAGATTGGCGGAAAAGATTTTGGAGTAAAGAAGGAACATCCGTGCTCGCTCACAGACTTGTATGCACACGCACGCGTACACAAAGACACACATACATGCATAATACTTACAGACAGACAGACAGACAGACACACACACACACACACACATTGACTCACACACACACACACACACACACACACACACACACACACACGCGCGCGCGCGCGCGCGCGCGCGCGCGCGCGCGCGCACGCACGCACGCACGCACGCACGCACGCACGCACGCACGCACACACCACACACACACACACACACACACGCACGCACACGCACACACACACACACGCACACACACACGCACGCACGCACGCACGCACGCACGCACACACACACACACACACATACACACACACGCATGCACGCGCACACACGCGCACACACACGAGCATGCGCATACGATTGTTTCTTTTTGAATGTTGAATTACAGTTTGCCAGGATTTGACACGAAGCTTTCAAGTGGCAGGGTACCAGAGGAAGACTTCTCTTGAGGACTTGCTACCAGTTGACCACAGCACAGTGACATTCAGTCGTCCAGAGCAACAGACCAGGATGGGCTAGTGGCCCATTAACTTCAGCCCACACGGGATGCAGCAAAATACCGGTAATACGTCACTATCGGCTGGCTCAACGTCGACTGGCCATACGCCAAGGACTGCTTCCTGTGGTTGGGGAGCCCTGGCACCTCTTTGTTAAGCCACAGTTTGCTGGAAGCAAGCTCCTCCCAGTCAGTCAGATGCCGCCTCCCCAGGGTCTGTCAGCTTCAGTGGGTGTGTGAGGTTTGTCATGAAAACCGACAAGCGCATCAACAACTACGCACCAGTAAAAAAAGAGAAAAAAAAATGACGCTCAGAAGATTAGAGCAGTGACACCAGAATTCTCTTAGGACTTGCAAGAACTAAATGACCATTACAAAGGTCATTGGCATAGACCGTAGCAGTCTTTAGATGGACATAGCCACTCTCTGAGAGACTAGGCTTCCAGACTAAGGTTCTGTGAGAGAGTAAAACTTTTTTTTTCTGGCAAGGGAATCGACGCATTAGGCCGAAAACACAGAGTGAAATTCCTGGCTAGGAATAACTTGCAGGGAAACACAGAATGAAATTCCTGGCGGGGAATAGCTTGCAGAAAAACACAAGTGAAATTCCTGGCTAGGAATAACTTGCAGGGAAACTAAGAGTGAAATTCCTGGCTAACTTGCAGGGAAACACACAGAGTGAAATTCCTGGCTGGAAATAACTTGCAGGGAAACACCGAGTGAAATTCCTGACTGGGAATAGCTTGCAGGGAAACACCGAGTGAAATTCCTGACCGGGAATAGCTTGCAGGGAAACAGAGTGAAATTCCTGGCTGGGAATAGCTAGCAGGGAAACAGAGTGAAATTCCTGGCTGGGAATAGCTAGCAGGGAAACAGAGTGAAATTCCTGGCTGGGAATAGCTAGCAGGGAAACAGAGTGAAATTCCTGGCTGGGAATAACTTGCAGGGAAACACAGAGTGAAAATCCTGGCTGGGAATAACTTGCAGGGAAACACAGAGAGTGCAATTCCTGACTGGGAATAATTAGCACGGAAACAGAGTGAAATTCTCCTGGCTGGGAATAACTTACAGGGATCTGGCATCTCACCTGCAGATGAAACCGAGCAAATCTTGTCTCTCCAGCGCCATTCTTAAGCGTCAACGGTCTGCTATATCAGTTTTTATACATCAACGCTGACATTCTCGACAAAGCCGAGGAAAAATTCTACTACGATGTCGTGGGCTCTGCCATCTGAAGAATTCCCGAGAAAGAACCATCGTTCATCCTTCGTGATTTCAGCTCTGGGTCAGTTGGGCATGGCGAAATGGAGTGAAGTTGTCACGCCTGCTGCAGCGGTGCTGTCTGGCCGGGCTACAATACGTATGTGTGTACTGTAAGGCGTGTGTTCATGTGTCTCTGGGGCTTGGATATGATGTGCGTATAGCTTTCATTGATATTTTATTGGCTAATAATTTTCTTACTGCATATCAATAGAGAAATCGTGTTGCTGTCAGATCTTTGGAATGGCCTAGCATTAATACGCTATACAAACACTTGTCCAGTCTGTGCTATGGTCTGTCCTTGATACGCCATAGCAAACCTTGTAGCAAACCATGTTGTGAAGGATGATCAAACATGCACTTTTTTATACGTAAATGCGTGCTCACCAACGTCCATGTACATAGTAGATGTGTACACTTACTTCCATGCAATAGTGAGGACTTACATGGCAACTGCAGTTCGTGACGCTAGCAACTAACCACACTTTGTGGTGGTTGTTTTTCTGTTGTCCACAACTGCAGTGAAACAGTCAACAGGAAAAAAAAAAAGTATTGTTCATTTCCTCCGCAGACGTTGATCCATTTCAATTGTATAGTTGTGACAATTTCTATCAAATCGTTGTCGGTATACAGAAAAATTGCAGTCCTTAAATTATTGACCTCGTGGCAAAATTTGTTTTAGAGCTTTCAGTGTGTACCTTGCCTAGGCTCTTCTTGTCCTCAAACATAACTGCAATCCTTGACTGACTCTACTCTCTCACCCCCACCGTCTCTTCATGCTTCATCCTGCCTTGTTCACGTTAAAGGAAACAGGACAAAGTAAAGGGACAAAATGGGTTATCGACCCCTTTGTTTCACAGATGTTTGCTCTGCAGTCTCAGACGGCGCCTTTGCTTGCGGTCCTCGGTATTAGCTGGGGAGGGGTCCAATGGTATCTCTGTGCCAGTATGTGTGGGAGGTGTATTGTGAGTATCTGTCTTTACTTTCTCTGTTGGCTGCTGTCTCTTGCTCTCTGTTTTCCTCCCTGTCTGTTCTGTGTTTACCGATTGTCAGTCTTCACCTGTTCGTGCTAAGGTCTCTGTCTGTCTCGCTCTCATTGTTGTCTGCCTGTCTCTTTTCTGAAGGGTGCATCGAACCATCTAGACATAATGTAAGCACTCCTCTCTCATCCTCGCCCTCTCCTCTCAAGCCCCTCTCTCCTCCTCTCTCCATTCTCCTCTCCTCTCATGTCTCTCTCCCTCTCTCTCTCTGAGACTAAAGACCAGAGACTCCTCCTTGAAAATTTTCTAAATCAAGCTCATAATCGTCCCCACATAACTCAACCTCACAACAAGCACTCACATCAATCTCTCTCTCACCACTCGAATGCGTTTACCAGAGACACCCTTGAAATATTTCTGTACCAATTTGGTAAATTGTCACATTGCGTTTTACAGAACATCAGTGACTCTAAAGCAATCATATTTATGTCAAAACAAACAAACATAGTCAAATGTGTTCCGTACAGACCGGATGCATGACCATAGTCGTCCTTTTGTTTAACATGGAGGAAGAAAGGTAATGTAATGTAATGTATGTAATGTAATGTAAGGTAAGGTCAGGTAAGGTAAGTAAGGTAAGGTAAGGTAATGTAAAGGGATATTTATAGAGCGCTTTAGCTCGCGAGAGCCCAAAGCGCATATTACACAAAAACATGATAAAATTCTAATTCTAATTCAAAGCGCGCGCGTGCACACACACACACACCACACACACACACACACACACACACACACACACACACACACACCCACGCACGCACACACACACCGCACACACGCAACACACACACACACACCACACACACACACCCACACACACACACCACACACACACCACACACACACACACACACAAAATCACACAGACAGACAGACGAGCGCGTTCAACATCAGCAAAATTCCCAAGTTTGGGCATAAGGAAATCTTTTACCGATGCTTTAACATTTCGATAGAAATGCTTATCTTCACGATTTACTTCACTCAGGTTTAGATTATGTTTATCAGATAAGAAACCCTGATGATGCTGTTAACATCTGGTTCAATACATTTAATTCAGTGTATAATAAACATGCTCCTTTTGTAAGAAAAAGAGTGAAATATGTAATTAAACCTCCTTGGCTGACTAAGGAAATAGACAATGAAATATACAGAAGAGACCATTATCTCAGGTCAAAAAACAAAGAACAATTCAGAAAACAAAGAAATAGAGTTAATTCTATGAAACGAGAAACGAAGAAAAAATATTTTCAAGATTTATTATCTTCTTCACAGAATTCAAAGTGATGTGGAAGGCTGTTAAATCTTTTAACCAATAATAAATGGAAGGCTTCTTCTCAAAATCCAGTAAAAGACATATCACCAGAAGATCTTGACTCTCATTTTGCAAATGTTGTAAATAACGTAATAATGAGTGATAAAACTAATGAGAACGATTTACGAGAGTTACAACAATATTATCGTTCAAAAAATGTCACTTCGGTTTTCTCCATACCGTATATTTCAATAAATGAAGTTTTAAATTGGTTGCTGAATTTAAAACAATCGGGAACCAGAGACTTGGACGGAATCGATGGAAAGATATTAGAATCTCTTCAACAGTTATCGCCGATACACTTACCTATGCTTATAATCTGTGTATTGAAAAAGAATATTTCCCCGTAAAATTTAAACAGGCCAAAGTGATACCTTTGCTTAAGAATGGAGATCCTGCCCAATCCCTCTAATTATATAGACCCATCTCAATTCATTCCCGTTTGTCAAAACCAATTGAAAGACATGTTCAAATACATATATATTCTCATCTGAAGTATTATGAGTCTAATTGATGAAAATCAATCAGTTTTTCGACAAAATCACTTTTGCCATTCATCTCTCATACAGCTTATGTATAAATAGTCTACCTAATGCAAACAATAATGAATTTACTGGAATTCTTTTTTGTTGATTTTGATAAAGCTTTTGACCTTATTAGCCATTCAAATCTTATAAAAAGCTTACACATTACAAACTATCAAGTAAGGCTATAGAGTTTATCAGATCTTTTCTTACTTATCGCCAACAACTTGTTGAAATTAGTTCCAACAGGTCTGAATTACTTCCTTTGAAATTTTGGTGTTCCTCAAGGATCTGTGTTTTAGACCCCTCTTATTTTCTATCAACATAAATGATTTGCCTTTATATATAAAGTGCGGTTGCGAAATGTTTGCTGACGACACTTCACTGCAGTTAAAGTTAAATAGCGCTAATCCTACCATTCTAGTAAGTGACCTTCAGAGTAATATCAATAGACTAGTTCTATGGACAGAAATGAACCACATGGCCCTCAATGCAGATAAAACTAAATGCATGTTTGTGACCACACGTCAAAAACGACAGAAAATGAGTTTCCCGTTTTGCATCATTATATGTCAAAGACCAAAAAGATCGAGGTGTTAACACCTCATAAGATATTAGGGGTTATTATTGACAATGACTTATCATAGTATGATCACATTACTGATCTTGGAAAACGTATATCCAAAAGAATTTATCAACTTACAAAAATAAACATTTTTCTTAATCTTCAAACCAGGAAAGTATTCTTTCACGCACACATTTTATCTCTTATTAACTGTGCGTCCACCTTATAGGATAATTCTAGTGAACTAATTTGAAACAAATAAGTCGTCTACATAAAGAGCTACAAAGATAATACATCTGAAATCTACTACTTTGAGAGGGAGTGATTACAGAACATTAAATATTCTGATCTTCTGAATTCTGGGCGTTTTAAGAAAGAAGACTCTTCTTCCAACAAATGTTTATGTATGTACAATGTAGTGAATAGAATTGCTCCAAAGAAAATAATCCAGAACTTTGTTCAATGAAAACAGACACTCACCACAAGCTTTCCTTCCCCCCCACCGCCCGCAACCATCTCTACAAATCTGGTTTTTAAAACTATTCTGGAGGTACGATATGGAACAATTTTTACCATCTTCCCCCCAATCTTAAAATCATGTCAGTCGATAGGAATACATTTTTCAAGAGCTCTCCCCCAAAGGAATTTTGTGGCCCCCCATTATCGAATTATGAATGCGTTATTTCAAATTGCCGTCATCTCCCCTCTCCCGGGATCTCCCCCTCCTCGCAATCTCTCACCTCTCCCCCCCCCTCCCCGCCCTCTCTACAAACAAATCCTCCCCCCCCCCACCCCCCCCGTCAGTCCTACTCTTCCCCCTCCTCCTCTCTGACCTCCCTCATCTCGCCCCCGTGCCTCCCCCCTCCCCCGCTCTCGCCCCCCTCCGTCCTCTCTCTCGTCTTCCCCCCCCCCCCCCTCTCCCTCCCAATCTCCCTCTCCCCCTCCTCCCTCCCACCTCTCTCTATCACCCGTTCCAGGCATCGTCATCTCTCTCTCCTCTCCCATCTCGGTCCCTCCTCCCTCATCTCATATACTCTATCTCTCTCCTCGCCCTCTCTCCCCTCCACCTCCCCCCTCAGTCCCCCCTCATCCTCAGTCTCCCTCCCTCCCCCCCCCCCCGCCCCTCCACCCTTCCCCTCCCCTGTACCTCCCTCCCTCCTCTCTACCCTCGCTCTCTTTTAAAGAAAGACTCTTCTTAACTCGTATGTCTCACTCCGCCTGAATTGCTCCCCGACTTTGTTATCAATGAAAACAGACAAATCCTGTCCTCCCATCCCCTCAACAATCTCTCAAATCTAGTACTCATACCTCCTGGAGGTACGATAGGAACTTTCTCTCTCTCTACTCTCCATCTCACTCTTCATATTTTAAAAGAGCCTTAAAAGGAATTTCTGGACAAATTATCGAATCGTCGTATTCAATTGCCTAATCTCTCTCTCTCTCTCTTCATCGCCTTCTCTCTTCTCATCTCCGTCTCCTCCTTCTCTCTCTCTCCTCCTCTCTCCAGTCCCTCTCTCTCTCATCTCCTCTCTCTCTATCTCTGTCTCTGTTGATGTGATGGTATGTTATTACAATATTGACTTTACTTGTACATAATCGTTTCGATAGCATTATGCTTCCTTTGGACCTTTATTCTTATTTTTTTTTTCTTCAAGAACGTGTTAAGATGCTTTATTTATTTTTTTTTCATAATGTGTTTCTTCTAAGGATTATTTTTGTTTGATGTTTTTCTTCCAGTTTTTATTTTTTTCGTTTTTTATTGTTTCACCTTTTTTTTGTGAGGGCAGGAATGACGAAAAAAAAGCTGTAAAGCTTATTCGTTTAAAAACTCCCTCAAATAAAGATAATTTTGATCTTGACTTAGTGTTATGTTGCTTTCATCAGCCAGGGATTACGCTAGAATGGTTGTAAAATGGAGTGATTTATAGGTTAATATACACTACTCCCAAAAATCGTTCTCAAGGGGTATTCCGTATCAACAGAATATATATCTGCAGCTATCACATCATCACACAGAACGTTCAGTATTATCAACAGCTCTTATTCATCTGCTCTCTTTTTGTAGGGTTTTTGTTCTTTGCGCTTTCTCTGTGTCTGTGTCTGTGTCTGTCTCCTCTGTCGGTCTGTCTGTCTGTCTCTCTCTGTCTCTTCTCTCTCGCGACCCCGCTTCTCTTCTCCTCTCTCTCTCTCCTCTCTCTCTCTCACAACCCCCCTCTCTCTCGATCTCTATCTTCATCTCTATCGCTTCATATACACCACCACACCCACCCACACACACCAATTCACACCCATCCACCCACGAAACCCCTCTCGAACCCTCTCCCCCCCCCCCCCCCCCCTCCCCCCCCCCCCCCCCCCCCCCCCCCCCCTCCCAGAACACATATGTTTTAATTAGAACATCGCCACACACAAGCAACATTTGGGGTTTAATTAAAAGCGTGTTTCTACTTAGAAGCTGCCCATAAAAACTGCTTTTCGGATCCTCTTACACACACACACACAACACCCACACACACACACAACACACAGAGAGAGAGAGAGAGAGAGAGAGAGAGGGAGAGAGAGAGAGAGAGAGAGAGTATCCCAGACTGGCTGTCACCTATTCATCCAGTCACAACACTCCAGAGCCCCCGGGCAGACACATTGTTGTGACACGTCAGAGGACAGAGAGAGATGATGAAAGAGAAGCTGAAAGAGACGCTGAAACATCAATTGACGCGATCTGGACTGGCAAGCCGTTCGCCCGAAACACTGTGACTATGGTTGTTTTACACAATGTGGCTATGGTTGTTTAAACAATGTGACTAAGATTGTTTTAAACGATGCGACTATGGTTGTTTAAACAAGAAGGAGGGCTAGCCAGGACGGCGGGTTGGTTGGACACAGATCTGGTGTCGCTTTCTGTCAAAAAAATCCTTTGGGTGGTGGGGAAATCTATGTAGCGAAGGGAGCGAAGATATTTTTACGTTAGCAGGAGAAATACGCTTATACACGCACCCTGTTCCGCTTGGTCGCTTTACTGATCAACACTTGTGCACAATATCCGAGCGCATTTGAACTTATACTACATACAATTTCATCCATTTACTCATGTATATACCGCACTCACATGCAAGCATGGCGTTGTTTTTAAAATTGATTAGGAAGAAACGGAGAACAGGGACCATTCTTGATTTTTTTTTTTCTAACACGGGGTTTTATTTACTTTATTTTATTCGTGTACTACTTTTTTGTTGTTGTTGCAGTTTTCAAAGTTGTTGGTGGTTTGTTCCTTTAATTCCACCAAAGTATGAAACATCAGATTATTGAGAATTGGTTTAATAATCTACACAACAATTATTATGAAGTATTTCCATGGTAAGTGTGCAACATTTTGTGTTTCGCATCTTCAGGAGCGTTTTCCAGTTCTTTCATTACATGTACATACTGCTTTTTTTCCCCAAGTAAAGTCTGTTTGGGGAATAAATATCATATGTAATGTTTGACACTTTGTATCAATAGCCAAAACACTAAAATCGACAAAAAAAATATGTCCATTCGTAAGAGAAACATACAGACTATGCATGGTGTGTAAGAAGATTGGTTGGGAAAGAAAAGTAAAAAAAAAAAAAAAAAAAAAAAAAAAAAGAGAGAGAGAGAGAGAGAAGGATAGAGAGAAGCCTAGTAGTGGAAATTGTTTTCGTTTTTATTTCCCCCCCCCCCCCCCTTTTTTTTTTTTTTAATTTTTGCAAAATGAAGAGGACAGTGTAGCACCAAAAAAAAATGAAGAGGTGGATTTTGGCCTTAGGGAAGAAAAAGAAGAAAAAAAATGTAAAAAAAAAAAAAAAAAAAAAAAAGAAAACCACCACCTTAGGTGCTCCATTGATCCGAGACTGATGCCACACACAAAAAAAATGTAATATTTGATAGTGGTCAGTGCCTTGATTTCAAACTCTATTGATTCCACTGCTGTTTTAATAGATCCTGTAATTTGTCACTGCAGGTCTCCTTCAGAAATTTTCCAATAATCAACCAATAATGTGATATGAGCACGGATGAAGGGCTTGCGAGAATTAACCGGTCGCTTGTCATGTTCTATACCTTTGCGAACCATTTCGTCGTCTTTCTTCTTGGAAGTTTTTTCATACTTTTTTTTGTTTAGGGACTAAAGACATGGGTTTCTTTGTGTTGTAATCTAGCAGGCAGGATGGTGAACATAGTGTACACACTATTCAGAATGGCTTCTATTTTGCCCATCTTCCGTAGTGTCCTGCTTGCCCAAATTGACATTTTTTTTGTATGGGTGCTACATCCTAGACGTTTTTCTTTTTTCTGAATTATAGAGTACAGCAGCATGGTTGGCACTCTCCAAACGCGCATCTATTTTCTGTGCACTTTAGGATGTCAAATAATTCACCAAGTCTACACACACACACACACACACAACACACACCACACAACACACAACCAACACACACACACACACATATATAAATAAAATATATATACACACACACGCGCGCGCGCGCGCGCGCGCGCGCCCGCACAAACACAATGCATATATATATATATATATATAATAATATATAATATATATATATGGTGTGTGTGTGTGTGTTGTGTGGTTTGTGTGCATGGTGTTGTGTTGTGTGTGCGTGTGTGTGTGTGTGTGTGTGTGTGTGTGTGTGGTGTGTGGGGTGTGTTGTGTTGATAACATGTTCCTAACAATTTAGCGGCAGTGAGAAACACAGCTGCAGGCTAACAATTCCTCCATCATTATATCAATGACCTGGACACAGATTTGGGGGGGGGGGGGGAGGGGGGGGTGTGGGGGGGGGAGGGGAGGGGTGGGGGGGGGGGGGTGGGGGGGGGGGGGGGGGAGGGGGGGGGAGTAACCGAAACATGAGAATGACAAGTGAGGTGAACTAAATTTATTATTATGAATGTAAAACTCCTTCACTAGCAGACCTATGGGGAGACCATCTAACCCATCTTGAAGACACCAACTATTCATATTGCCTGCTCTTGAGGCCTTTTCGTCTTCTGGATCAGACTCGTCAGGGAGGCACGGCTCTGCTTGTGTCTGTGGTCCGTTTTGCCATCAAAATAGAGATATACCACAGTCTACATTTCCATGCTAATTCTCACAACCAAGCTTTTTCAAAAACCGGGATACAACACGCACATATCTATGTGCGATGTACGTGTGTATGTGTGTATGATTTCATTGATCCACTTGTGCATCGTTTTTCAGCCTGTCACTGAGATTCCTTTTTTTTTTGTGAAGAAGTAGGGTCAGGGCAGATGTCCCAAGTCAAGCAAACTTCGAACCAGGACATTGTATCGCCTACACTGTTGTGGTTGCTGTCTATCCGTCTTGGTGGCTTACATTACGTACTCATCGTTGATGTTAATAAATACCATAATAACGTGGCCTGGTTCATTCCATTCCCTATTTGTTTTGTCGGCAGCCTCTGACATACACTTTGGAACTTACAATTTGTAATTCATGGCCAGTTTTCACGTTTGAGACTTTCCCAAACTTTGGGGAACATGTACAAATTTGGTAATTCTGACTTTTTTAACGTTTGAATCGCTCTCTCCAACAACCGCAAGAGGCGCCTGGGAAGTATAACGGGCGCGCATCGCCGTCTCAGCATTTATCACGCTCCTCCCGTCGCCTCCAGTAGCCCAAAACCAACTCTTTCACACCCAGCGGTCGGGGAAAGAGATGGATGCACAATTAAAATTGTGTTTCACACGCCTAGGTTCGTGTTTTTGAATAGTTTCCCATTCTTGGTTTTAACATTCTCCAGGTCCACCGCGACTCAGACCCTAAGAGCTATGCTGTTAGTTGCACTGTTTGAAAGTCTTATGTTCTGGACATGGTGTAGCGTGACGAAGATTCACATACAAGGACTCGATAATCTGTGGTGGAGGAAAATGGGGTCGCGACCAGTAGTGCGTACAGCACCCATCCACACAGACGCTCCAAAGTCAGTGCACAGGGGTCAATCAGATACGGTAACACTTGACACTCCAGGCCCAAGAATAGTGTGTTCAAGAGGTTTTCAATGACGTTGCTGAACAGATGTGCTAACGTAGAATGATTCTAGCAAAACAGAACTGGTTAGCGACGTATCTTTCGTCCTAGAACATTTTTTCAGGACACAAACCTCTGATATAAAGAGAACTGGATGACTGAGTTTTCTTTAAAACAAAAAAAAGTGCCTCATGTTTGAAATCCCCACGGGGAGGACGCTGTTTTGTTTGCGTTTTATACACAACTTTTAGGCAAAGGATCTACAAAGATCAAGTGCGCTCCCACACTATTGTCAGGTAACTCTAGTATGCCTTGTCGAGTATTAAGTGCGAGATTATCATTTTCAAAACAAGCAGATGCCACAGTCCCTGAAAAGGTATCTAAAAACGAATATCTCGCTCACGACTTAGCCTTCTGCTCATATTTATTCATCTTTACTTAGTTTTAATTTTGTCGCGCCATTGATTATTTCCTATCAGTCTTGCCCATATTCCTTTGCTGGAGGTTCGTATTCAAAAATGCATTTAACATGCCGCTTTACCGCTGGCATCTGATTCATACCCAGACACGATCAAATCGACTAAAATCAGAAACTCCAGAACCCCTTACCACCACAAAGAATACCCATACCGTTTAACCAGGGCTAATTCCTATCCCCAGCAAACTCACATATTATATGCCGTCTAATAAGTCATCCATCTCTGTGTAATTCTAGCCATATTTGAATGCAACTTGGCTATATAGAGAATTGATATAGACCGGATAGCGTACGTTTTGGTTACCCCGTTACCATACAGGCACTCTAATTCTTCGCTTTCGTGCGGTGTTTTCCTTTTTTTAGCATCATATTGCACAACCGGGTGAACTTGACATTGAAGCGTCTTAGAACACACTGTCAAGGAATTGTTATTCAACATGTTTAATTTTTGCAAGATACACAATGAGGCATTTTTCGCGCTGCTTTTTAAGTCCTGACAGCAGCTGTAAAGCTTAGCTGCGTAGAAAAATAGATACCAAGGTATTTACAAACATTCGCAACAGCCATCATCTGTCCATTAAGAAAACATCTTTCGCTTGCTACCAACTGGGAGCCGGAATAGCTCAATTGGTAGAGAGCCTGACTCGTATCTTGGATGGGTTTGCGGGTTTCCCCATACAGTCCCTCGAACATGAGATTTCCCATACTAATAAACCGAGGTTCCGTGTGTGAACGCACGCATAACATCTTGCACACACGTAAAATCCCATCACCAACATTCGGAAGAGTAGGCCAGTTTGGCCGTTGGTATGGATGACACGTTACACATAGCATGCACCCTGAGTGAGAAATGGAAAGAATGAAGGAAGTAAGGAAAATGAGTGATCGATATTGAACGATACTGACTGGATGACACGGGAAACGACTGAATGAAGCGCCAGCTGGCAGCTCTTCAGTCGGCACTACCCAGGTAGGCAGCCCGTTGTGTAAACGAGTGCGGATTGTAAAGCGCTTAGAGCTTGGTCTCTAGCCGAGAATAGGCGCTATATAAGTATTCATTATTATTATTATTATTTGCTAACCTCCTTTTCTAAAGGCTACAATATTACTCCCTTTTCATATTACCTTTAGCTAAAGTTTACAGGTTGCTTGGTACAAATTGTTTAACTGGGTCTAGACGCCAGAGAGAGAGAGAGAGAGAGAGAGAGAGAGAGAGAGAGAGAGAGAGAGAGAGAGAGAGAGAGAGAGATGAGGGGAAGCTGCTTAATAAGGTTCAACTGGCCTGTACCCATCGTCAACACAGCGCAGGCCTCCAAAGGTGGTACAGGACTGCTCTAAAGGCGGGTGAAGACAGTGCTTCTCTGGGTCCTCCCCAGCACCTTCGGGTGTTTTCTTTTTCTTCTGTTCAACTGGACAAGAACGTTTGCTTGGGACTCCTAGCCTGAAGCATAGACAGTTTCCTTCTGTGATCACTCACTGGCTGCTTTAACTTTTTTTGTTGTTATAACACTTGGATTGAATGGCAATTTCAGACGCATGTTACATGCTTTGTGTACTCTCTGTCTGTCTGTCTGTCTGTCTGTGTCTCTCTGTGTCTCTCTGTGTCTCAGTCTCTCTCTCTCTCTCTGTCTCTCTGTCTGCTCTGCCTCTCTCTCTCTCTCTCTCTCCCTCTCTCTCTCTCTCTCTCCTCTCTCTCCCTCTCTCTCTGTCTTTCGTTCACGTCAAAATGTCAATTGATTAATCAATTAATCGTAAGATTCAAGTCTTAGTTTCAGTCAAAGAAACGATGGAATTTATTAACCCCCCTAAGGGCTGTAGAGCATGCTTTCAGAATCTTCCTTCCTTTGACACCCCCCCCCCCCCCCCCCCCTGCCCATCACCCCACCTTCAGGTTCCTTCTTCCTCCCAAGTCTCTATTCCTTCTCCCTTCCACCCCATCGATAAGCTTGCCATTTCAAAGAAAAAAACTTAGAGTCCACATCTTATTGAAAGGAGAGAACAGATTCCGGATCTCTAAATCCAGCCTAGAAAACCTACTTAGCCAGTGAGGAGGAGACGAGAGGAGGAGGACGAGAGAGGAGGAGAGAGGAGGAGGCGAGAGGGAAGAGGCGGAGATGGGATGAGGTGGACGGCGGTGGGGAGGAAGAGAGAGGAGGAGAGAAAGCAGACATTGTATGCAGGCATGTAAAGGTTGTGAAAATGCTGATGATTGTGACTCTCGAGGGTTGGATATTACTTGATTCGAATTGCAGAAGTAATATCCCTCTCTCTCTCTCTCTCTCTCTCCTCTCGCTCTCTCTCTCTCTCCTCTCTCTCCTCTCTCTCTCTCTCTCTCTCTCTCCGCCGTGTAAGGTAGCGCTAATCGATTGAAAACCCAACTTCAGTCGAAGAAAAGAAAGCATTTTACAAAGCTAACGAGAATGCTTGTGGCTCAAGTGACATTTATTAACCCCCATTTAGGGCCAAATGGGACATTACAGAAATCCATCTCCCTGCCTATCCCCTCTTCTGTCTCTTCCCTCCCCCAGAGCCTGCCGTTTTAGGACTCCTTTCTAGTGTCTGGTTTTATGAAGAGGAGAAAACGATTTTCAGCTCTACAAAACCAATTCCAAAAAATGTCGTTTGCCAATGAATTGAATGAAACGGCACAGAAAAGCAACACGGGTGAAATAGCACTCACTCAGTGGAAGAGAGAAATGCGAGCAGGAAAAGAGGGATGGAAAATGAGGGAAAAAGCCAAGAAATCGTTTGAAAAAGGAGGAGAGATGAAATGGTGGTGGTGATGGTGGTGTCGCGACAGAGTTGTCCGTGCGCTCGCGCGTGCCTGTGCGTGGGCAGGAACTGAAGATGGCTGACGCAGTCTGCTGCTGTGACCGGACATAAATAAAAGGATGTTCCAGACTCCACCGGGTTCTCAGTTCTTTGGAAAGCGGCCCGCAAAGAAGGCTTGACCGGGCAGAACTTTGGCTTGGCACTTCTGTACGTCGCGAGGTCTCCCTCCACTAGGTCACTCAACGACTTGTTTTGAAGTGGTGAACATGCGGGAATTGACTGGCAGAAGTAAGTTTCATATTCTCTCTCTCTCTCTCTCTCTCTCCGTCTCCTCTCCCTGTCTCTCTCCTCTCTCTCTCTCTCTCTCTCTCTCCTCTCTCTCTCTCTCTCACACACACACACACACACACACACACACACACACACACACACACACACACACACCACACACACACACAAGTAATCGTACGTTGGCCGGACATGATATATATATATATATATATATATATATATATATATATATAAAGCTAACATTTCTTATTGATTCTTGTGCTTCTGTCCCCCCCCCCCCCCCCCCCCCCCCCCCCTATTTTTACTTGCTCTTCTCTCTTTTTTGTTTTTTTTTTTTTTTCTTTTATTTGTCTCTTTTATTTCTTTTCTTTTTCTAGGTTGACTGCATTTTTTTTTTAGTCTATTTTGAGGGGCTGGATGTAGGTGTGCATGCCGTAAAGGTGCTGTCGTTATGTCGTTTTACTCTCCATACAAATCTCGTAGTCTTAGTCTGTGTCCTGCCAGTCTAATCATTCTGTCTGTCCTGTTTCCTGTCTGTCGGGGTCGGGGGGGGGGGGTGGGGGTCGGGGGGGGGTCGGTCCTCCTCGCTCTCCCTCTCGTCTCCTCCTCGCTCTCTCTCCGCGCCTCCTCTCCCCCATCCTTCTTCTCCTTCACCCCTCAACCACCTCTCCCTCCTCCCCCTCTCTTCATTCCCTCCTCACTCCCTCGCTCCCCCTCTCCCCCCCCCTCACTTCCCTCCACTCCAAATCTTCTCCTCTCTCTCCCCCCTCTCTCCTCCCCCTACTCCTCGGCTCTCCTCCCCTCCTCCCTCCCCCCTCCCGCCTCGCTCTCCCTCTCTCCGTCCCCCGCCCTCCTCATCTCACCCACTCCTCTCCTCTCCCTCTCCCCCTGCCCCTCCTCTCAATCTCCGTCCTCCTGCGCTCTCTCGCTCTCCTTCGTCTCTCCCAGTCTACCGTCTCCACGTTCTCTCCTCCTCTCCTCTCTCTCCTCTCTCGCGGGGTTCCCGCTCGCTACGCTCCTCCTCTCTCTCCATCTCTCTCTCCTCGCTCCTCATCTCTCTCTCATCTCTCTCTCTCGCTAAATTTGGAATTTGTTAAACGTCTTGCTCTGTAAGTGGGTCCGGGCATTGTTAATGTTTAATTTTAAAGTCCATCTTTTGTCTGTTTTTTTTGAATTCATTTTTGTTTGTTTTTTGTTTTTTGTTTTTCTTGTTGCTTTGTTTATTTAAGCGTCTCTCTCTCTCTGCCTCCTCTCCTCTCTCTCTCCCGTCCTCTCCCTCTCCTCCCTCCTCGTCTCTCCTCTCTTCCCCTCTCTCCTCCATCTTCTCTCTCCCTCCTCCTCCTCTCATCCTCTCTCCGTTCCTCTCTCTCTCTCTCCTCTCTCTCTTCTCTCTCTTTTCGTTCTGTGTGTTTTGGCAAGTGAGCAGAAACCTTAAAAGTACCAACAAAGATCTCTTTCAGGATGGGATTTTGTTCCAGAGCTCATGAGTATGTTCTCATCCCAGGGAAGCTTCACAGTATTGAAACAAGCGTTCCGCTTCAAAAAGGAAACTCTACTCCAGCATTCTATAAAGATCATTATACAGACAAATAGTAGAAAAAACACACAGACTAAAGTATGGATTTCAAAAATGTTTTGTTTCTTTATCTCTTTTAATAGAAAAAAAAAATAGACGGCTGCTGAAGTTTGGGTAAATCTTGTGTGTTCTATGTGAATATAGACCAACCCGACGTCTGTTGCAGAGGTAGAGTCAACTTTCTATTCACATCGTTGATACTTCTTCTCCGTTAAAATCATTTTCCTTGGAGCGTTCTCGTTCCGTGAATACCACTAACGTTGTATCATTACAGTCTCACAGACTACAGTCATATTATTTTAAGTCCTCAACCGACTACAGTATAAAAAAAGATTATTAAGTCCAACATACTACAGTCATATTATTAAGTCTCAACACTACATCATATTATTAAGTCTCACTACTACAGTCATATTATTACAGTCTCACAACTACAGTCCTATTTATTAAGTCTCACGACTTACAGTCATATTATTAACAGTCTCAACCTACTACAGTCAAAAGATTATCGAGTCTAACAGCCTAACGTCAACAGGATACAGTCTCACACCAAAAAAAAAGACTACAAAAAAAAAATCAACGACTAATAGTAATATTACAGTCTCAACAGACTACCGTCCAACGATTGATTACAGTCTCAAACGGACTACAGTCCACATTATTACAGTCTCAACAGCCTATCAGTCACATTATTACAGTCTCAAAACAGACTATCAGTCATATGATTATTACAGTCTAA
The DNA here is from genome assembly GCA_016801955.1 of Conus betulinus. NCBI lineage: Eukaryota > Metazoa > Mollusca > Gastropoda > Neogastropoda > Conidae > Conus > Conus betulinus. The sequence goes on along the minus strand of JADBJO010001211.1, from coordinate 193,806 downwards.
CCAACATACTAGGTCAATTATTACAGTCTACACAGCTACCGTCCTATTATTACAGTCTCAACCAGACAGTCATATTATTACAGTCTCAATATTACTGACTATTCATATTCTTACAACAGACTACCCGTATTCTCATGAACCTTACACTAGACTAAAAATATTAAAACCGAACTGCCCTGCAGACTACAGATTCAATTTATGACAGTCTCAACACAGACTAAGTCAATCTCAGTACATGTGAAACAGAAATCGTCAGTCTTATCCTATCAGTTAACAGGATCAGTCCCATTATACAGTATCAAAGATCCAGACATTATCTCCCCCTCAACGACGACAGTCATATCCCCCCCCCCCCAACTAGACTACCCTTATCTTAGTACCCCCATCTCAACAGACTACATTCAAATTACCACATCTCCACAGAATACTTATTATTAACCTCCTACCTAGTATCCCGGCATCCCAAATGGGAGTCCCCCCCCCCATCCCCAATTTTTCAATCTTCAGTTAATCACCGCTACCTCCAACCCCCTTATCCCCCTTATCCCCCCCGCCCCCCTCCCCCCCCCGGCGTATGTTTATCCCCATATCCCCCCCCCCCCCCCATTCACAATTATCCCTTATCCCCCCCCCCCAATCATTCAGATGAAAGTTCCCAGCACATGCATGGCTATAGTTTTGTATGATCATCCAGTAGTTTGAAAAGTAAATGAATAAGGAACATCTGCTTTCTTCAGCAAAATGTCAATTCATGGGAAACTTGATGTCTATTAACACCGATCCCATTTGTTAAAATGTTGTTACATTCCCTACACGAACCAGTGTTCAACTGAATTGTAAATGTAACACAGTGTGAAATGTGGAAAGGAAAATGCATATAACAAATAAATTAACATTCATGTAACGAGGTTTTTCATGCATGTTCTGCATTCTGTCTGTGTTTTTCTAATTATGGTTGCTGATGTTCACCAGTTTAGTTTTTTTTCAGGTTTCTTCCCTTTTCTTCCCTGCTCTGGTAACTGACTACAGGTGTTGTGTTTGTAGATCTCGTGGGAACGTAAGAGTTAGTCTATTCATTCTTCTGCGTTATATTATTACAGTCTCAACAGACTACCTTACCATTATGAAACATACTATTCGTACAAAATTGAGCCAATATGTTTATTAGCAAACAGAACGGAATGCAGGGTAGTGTAGTGTATAGTTAATACACAAAACAAAACAGTCTAGTGAATTTTCGACAACTACGGTTTCTTCAAGCTACACTAAGTTTGTTTTCGTGTGTTTATATTTATTCTGGATTAATCTTTTTTACTTTTCATACTAAAAGGTGCCAAATTTCTCTCTACATTAAAAAAAAAAAATGGAACATTTGGTTTCCGCTACTTTTTACTAGGAGGAAAGATTTTTGTAGGTTAAAAAAAAAATTCTTTCGTCTGTATAAAAATGACTCTCAGGCACTCAGGCAAGACCTAATCAAAAATGAAAGAACAACGAGTATATCATTAGCTCTTTGTGCCCAGAATTAAATCATTCCTTGTACGGAACCATTCACACGGACACCACACACACACACACACACACACACAACAAACACACACACACACATTTGAGGCTTGATACTTAAATTCTTCATGTATTTCATGATTTTAAACCCCACGGTGTTTTCAACTACACTTTCAGAAATGCATTTTTTTTTTTTTTCTACAGATTATTGCGACGTTTTCGATTCCAACAGCATAATTTATAATTTTGCACGTTTTTCCTGCTTTGTTCTACTTTTACGACTTACTGCTACCTAGCAAGACCTTCAGCTACGCTATCCTAGCTGAATTATCAATCTAATCTTCGTCGGTCTTCAATAGAAAACTGTAAGAATAGGGTTTGCTATGCCTTTCAGGGCATATGATACACAGGATGCTGCACTAATCCAGCCTGGAAATGCAGCGTGGAAGTAAAGTGGTCTCATAGTTTGGTCCCTGTTGTGGCTTTTTGTTCAACGAGGCGTAACAACATCTAAGGAACAGAATGCGCATAACGGAGAGTTTGGTATCGATTCTTCATAAACGGGTCGTTCTTGAAGCAGTAGCATTTAACGCCCTGACAATTCTGTGCATCAGTCGGTTTACCCCTGACTGCTGAAATGACATTTGTTTCCCCGTTTGGGATAATGACCGGCTTTGCAGCTTCTCGCACAAGCCGGACTTTCAAAGAGTCACTGTTCGTGTTTTGTTTAAAAGGAAAACGTTTGTCGTGGTTTTGTCCACCCGCAGACGTTATCTGCAGAAGCTGTGACAGGCACTGACGTCAATGGAAGACACAGAGAACAGCGCTGGCCAATTGTCCACAGTCGGCCAACCGTGAACAGTAGCAATGTGGACAGTAGCAATGTGAACAGTAGCAATGTGGACAGTAGCAATGTAAACAGTAACAATGTGGACAGTAGCAATATGGACAGTAGCAATGTGAACAGTAGCAATGTGAACAGTAGCAATGTGAACAGTAGCAATGTGGACAGTAGCAATATGGACAGTAGCAATGTGACACAGTAACAATGTGAACAGTAACAATGTGAACAGTAGCAATATGGACAGTAGCAATGTGGACAGTAGCAATGTGAACAGTAGCAATGTGGACAGTAGCAATGTGGACAGTAGCAATGTGACACAGTAGCAATGTGAACAATGTACAGTAGCAATGTGGACAGTAGCAATGGATGGACAGAAGCAATGTGGACAGTAACAATGTGAACAATGTGAACAGTAGCAATGTGGACAGTAGCAATGTGAACAGTAGCAATAGTGTGAACAGTAACAATGTGAACAGTAACAATGTGAACAGTAACAATGTGGACAGTAACAATGTGGACAGTAGCAATGTGGACAGTAACAATGTGGACAGTAGCAATGTGGACAGTAACAATGTGGACAGTAACAATGTGAACAGTAGCAATATGGACAGTAACAATGTGGACAGTAGCAATATGAACAGTAGCAATATGGACAGTAACAATGTGAACAGTAGCAATATGGACAGTAACAATGTGGACAGTAGCAATGTGGACAGTAACAATGTGAACAGTAACAATGTGAACAGTAGCAATGTGAACAGTAACAATGTGAACAGTAGCATGTGAACAGTAACAATGTAGACAGTAACAATGTGAACAGTAGCAATGTGAACAGTAGCAATATGGACAGTAACAATGTGAACAGTAACAATGTGAACAGTAGCAATGTGAACAGTAACAATGTGAACAGTAGCAATGTGAACAGTAACAATGTGGACAGTAGCAATGTGAACAGTAACAATGTGAACAGTAGCAATATGGACAGTAACAATGTGAACAGTAACAATGTGAACAGTAGCAATGTGAACAGTAACAATGTGAACAGTAGCAATGTGAACAGTAACAATGTGAACAGTAACAATGTGAACAGTAGCAATGTGAACAGTAACAATGTGAACAGTAGCAATGTGAACAGTAACAATGTGAACAGTAGCAATGTGAACAGTAGCAATGTGAACAGTAACAATGTGAACAGTAGCAATGTGAACAGTAGCAATATGGACAGTAACAATGTGAACAGTAGCAATGTAGACAGTAACAATGTGGACAGTAACAATGTGAACAGTAGCAATGTAGACAGTAACAATGTGAACAGTAGCAATGTGAACAGTAGCAATATGGACAGTAACAACGTGAACAGTAGCAATGTAGACAGTAACAATGTGAACAGTAGCAATGTGAAGTAGCAATGTAGACAGTAACAATGTGAACAGTAACAATGTGAACAGTAGCAATGTGAACAGTTGCAACGTGGGTAGAAAACAAAGGATGACAGCAGGATGAAGATTTGCTCAGTAAACACGTCAATGCTGCCTTGTTCGTTGCATGCTGACCTACAGTTACGCAGATTCTGAACAATTATTATTCGATATTCTAGAAAGCACCTGTGACAGTATTGTTTTTCTGTTCTTGATTTTTAAATGAAAATACTCAACTAAGTCCAGTTTTTTTTTTTTTCTGTAATGCATACTCACAGGATGCAGTTATGCACATTGTTGGTATTAGAATAGCAAACCAAGAAACACCAGTGTTAAGTGTACAGTAGTTATGACTTTCAAGTCGATGGTCGGCGAGACGAAAGTGAAAAAAAGCAATATCATGCAGCTATTATTAGCCTACCATGTACAACCCATATTCATGACACTCTGTGTTTGTTAACTCTATCTTACAGTAGCAACTATATAGCGCAAGTCGTGTTTATGACATTCTCCGACGGTTACTTCTATCATGCGCAACTGATGTTCATGATGATGTTTTTTTTTGTGGCGTTGATGTTGATGAAGCGTTGTGTTTCGTTGTCTGTCTCAGTGTCAAGCACAATGCATGTTTAAGTGTCTTTCACCTCTCTCAATGACCTCTTTCCAAAGCAGTTCATGTTTATAACGCTTTATGAGTGTTATCTCTCTTTATGAGTGTTATCTCTCTATCAAGCGCAAGCTATGTTTGACGCTTCGAGTTTGTTACCTATTTCAAATAGCTATCATTATCAAACACAACTCATGTATATGCCTCTTGGTGTTTGCTGTGTCTCTTGAATAGCTACCATTAGCAAAACACAACTCATGACGCTTGGTTTTCGTTACCTCTTTCCAGGACGTCAGTTTCTAACTGCATCTGTTTCTCTCTCTCTCTCTCTCTCTCTCTCTCTCTCTCTCGTGTCTCTCTCTCTCTCTTCTCTCTCTATCTCTGTGTGCTGTGTCTGGTCGTGTCTCTTTCTCTCTATATGTGTATGTGTGTGCATGTGTGGCGTGTGGTACGTGCATGGTGGGGGGCATGGGGGGGGGGGAGGGGGATACGTGCATGCGTGCATGCATGCGTGTGTGTGTGTGCTTTCGCGCACGCGAACGCGCGCGTGTGTGTTCTTTTTCTCTCTCCTCTCTCTCTCTCTCTCCCTCCCTCCCCCCCCCCCTCTCTCTCTCTCTGTGAGAGAGAGAGAGAGAAAGAGAGAGAGAGAGAGAGAGAGAGAGAGTGTGTGTGTGTGTGTGTGTGTGTGTGCATGTGTGTGTGTGTGTGTGTGCATGTGTGTGTGTGCGTGCGCGCGCGCGCGCGCGCGCGCGCGCGTGTGTGTGTGTGTGTGTGTGTGTGTGTGTGTGTGTGTGTGTGTGTGTGTGTGTGTGTGTGTGTGTGTGCACGCGCGGGCTTGCGTGCATGCGTTTGAGGCACATTTTACACCACCATTCTTCGAATCCTTACCTGACGGATGAAGCCGTCATTTGTGTTTTCTCTTTAAACAAGAACTGTCGCGTTGATTTTTTTTATCTGATCCACCGACATCAATTAGTTTGAAACAAACCAAACAAAACAAGAAAGAAACAACAACAACAACAAAAGAAAGAGAGAAAAAGGGAAAAGAATGCCCCATTGATTTGTCTCCCGCAATCGCCTCTGTCAATTGCAGTTCTGAGGGCGTCAGAGTATCAGTGTTAGAACGTGTACTCTTTAAAACTTTATTACGCAGCACTTGGGCAAAAAAGAAATCAAAACAGATAAAAAGACAAACCTCAGCACCATCACTACCACTACCAACATCACCACCACCATGAACAACAACAAACAGCACCTCCGTCAAGTTTACACTCAATGTCAAAACCACGCCAGTCAATGAAATAACGAGTGGAAACCTGGCCCAGTGGGTAGCACACTCGCTTAGGGAGCGAGGGAATCCCCGCAGGTACTTGGTTCAAGTCTAGTAAGGAGCATTTCTTCCCTCCAAAACTTTATCAGACCTCAGGCCGCCGTTTGAAGTCCAGTGTGCAACAGACACTCAGCGCACATAGTAAGAAACTAGGGGGTTGTCCATGGCAAAATCATGTTCTAAGTCCACCGTAGGAACTCGGATACACTTTGGCAGGGAGATGGGAAAGATGCGGGCGGTGCTGGGTAATTGCCGCACCCTCTTCTCCGGGAACAGAGGTTGTTTATTGGTCTATAAAACAATCATTAGTAGTTCTTTCCATGATTATTTTAAAAATGTGTCTGTAATGTTTTTAGGAGTGTTTTCTATTCATTACATTATGTATGCATACTGCCTTTTAGAAAAAAATAGAATCTGCGTGGGGAATTTGATATTTCAGTCATTTATGGTCAGAGTTTAATTTCAACATAGTGAATTCGACAGTTGTTTTAAAATAGTGTGAAGGTTTATGCAAATTAATGTCACCGCAGCTTTCCTACAAGACTTCCGAATTATTAATCATTGATGTGATATGAACACAGATGAAGAGCTCGTGAGCCTTGACTTGAGTAGAAACACACTTATCTAAGAACGTTACTTGGTCGGTTCGATATCTGTCTCTGTCAACAAAGAGCCTAGCATTTAAACTGAGTCACGGTCCGTTAAGTCTGTGTCACATGAAATAATTGATGACATCATGACTTCATTCTTTGTCACTTCAGTCATGTGCATATGTACATGCAATTTAGTTGTTGTTTCTGATCGATAAATCTTTGTAAACCTTTTTTAAAAGTGTCTTTGTCAGCCTAGAGGTATTAGAATCACTTGAATAAAGAGATTTTATTGCCCAAGAAGATGACTCACCAACACAGACGAAGAACATAAAGGGCTTCATGCAGATCTGTTTGGTATTGTTTATTTAACATATACATATGTTTTTGAAGACATGTTAATAACTATTACTGGCGGGGTCCTTCAGCGTCAATGTATATATGGGACGAATAAAGTCTGCAGTTTTAAGAAAAATCCAATCAATATGGTCTGTTGTAAAGCGTTTGTTTAAAGTCGATCAAGAAATGCTAGTACATCTTTTATGCATAGCAGGGTGGAAAAGAACACTTAGTAGAATGGTAGAAGAAAAAGCGGTGGGTTTTCATGAGTGACAAGTGAATTTGAGGAAAAATCAGACTGAACTGCAGAGGTTCGATTTAAATATTTGATCTATCTATCTATCTATCTATCTATCTATCTATCTATCTATCTATCTATCTATCTGCATCTATCTATCCTCTGTGCCATCGTCCGTGGCTATTATGCTGCGCATCATCCACGTCCGCTATCCACACGCTGCTCACTCCGCCTCGCCGTCCACAGCCACACACTGGCCTGTCTCGCCAATCTAAAGCACCAGCAATCTATAGCGAGCAGTCAGTGTCAGCTCATCATTTGGCAAGCTACCAGAGAACACACCGCACTGGTGCCAAGTCACTTTGGTGGCGTTCAGTGATGCCTGTTTAAACCCAGTGTACTGCAAGACACCGCCTACCGGCCATCTACTGACGGCAAGGTCCTTAATAGACAAGGCAGACTAAAAAAAAGTCAACAAAAGCAACGAGGAAGGACCAGAGACTTGCGGTCCTCTGCAGGGGAAGAGAAGGATGCTCGTCACTGCTGTCTGCGTTTCCTGTCTTACCGAAGTGGTGGCAGAAGTTCTCTCATGCAATAGCCACATCGCTTGAAGAAATTTCCATGCTAGGAACTCCTCATTGCTCTCACTCGCTTTCACTGCCCGTGTTTATTTTGTCTTCCTTTACCTTCGCATGTCATTGTTTTGCTTTTGTGGACTATTCTCTCTTTGTTCTTGAAACTGCTTTATACATGCTTTTTTTTTCTGGTCACATCTAAAGCCATCGCAGCTTTTGTGTTGCAACTGGCAGATAGTTGGTTAAAATTGTACACTCTGTTCACAGTAGACTCTCTCTGTTCATTCTGTGTAAATTGTACACCCTGTTCACAGTGGACTCTCTCTGTTCATTCTGTATAAATTGTACACAATGGTCACAGTGGACCCTGTTCATTTTGTATAAATTGTACACACTGTTCACAGTGGACTCTCCCTGTTCATTCTGTATAAATGTACACACTGGTCACAGTGGACTCTCTCTGTTCATTCTGTATAAATTGTACACACTGGTCACAGTGGACTCTCCCTGTTCATTCTGTATAAATTGTACACACTGGTCACAGTGGACTCTCCCTTCATTCCGTATAAATTGTACACACTGGTCACAGTGGACTCTCCCTGTTCATTCTGTATAAATTGTACACACTGGTCACAGTGGACTCTCTCTGTTCATTCTGTATAAATTGTACACATGGTCACAGTGGACTCTCTCTGTTCATTCTGTATAAATTGTACACACTGGTCACAGTGGACTTCCCTGTTCATTCTGTATAAATTGTACACACTGGTCACAGTGGACTCTCTCTGTTCATTCTGTATAAATTGTACACACTGGTCACAGTGGACTCTCTCTGTTCATTCTGTATAAATTGTACACACTGGTCACAGTGGACTCTCTCCGTTCATTCTGTATAAATTGTACACACTTTCACAGTGTGACTCTCTCTGTTCATTCTGTATAAATTGTACACACTGGTCACAGTGGACTCTCTCTGTTCATTCTGCAGTGTCTGTTTGCCCAAGTTGACTTTTATGTGTTAGTTCTACATTCATCTTTTTTTCGTTTTATTTTTTCCTGAATGATAGATTCATCAGCATAGCGTGATGGCACTCTCAGCTTGGCCCTGTCCCACTGACTTTAAGGATGTCAATGAATTAAGAAAACTATCATATATGACTCTTAGTTCACTCCTGCCATGTTTTAGCATATCACTACGCAGGGTTTTAAAATATTTTTTTGTTGTTTTCTTTCTAACAAAGAAGTGTGTCTGATCAATACCTCCAAAGTCCCGTGAAGCTGACCCCATTTTGCCTACTCGACCGTGTGATTGTCTTCAGTCTTGTCTGTTGCCTGACATTTATGCATGTTGTTAATCACTGTCTGTTTTCCTTACCATTTTCAGCACAGAATTGTGTACCAGTGGATGAGGAAACATTGCGTGTGTCAGAATACTTCCGAAAGCGCTACAAACCTGTGGTGAGAGCCTTTTATAGTTTGTACCCCCCACGCATTCGAAAAGTTTCCATACTTGGTTTAACATTCTCTAGTCACGCGATCCATTGAGATCTGCTGTTATCTGTGTTCAGTCTGACAAGGCGTGACGTGGTCAGAAACATAATCAACGGGAAAGGACTGGTTGTGAGGGGCATGCAGGAATCGAAGCGTTACAGTGCAGGCACGTGACCTCTAACAGCCCAAACAGTGGTGTGGTCCAGTGGTTTGAATGCCTCAACAGTATGCCGAAGCTCCGTTGTATGATTCAACGAAAGACTTGTTTAACAATAAACAAGTAGGGTAACTCTTGCTCCCACAAGAAAGCATAACTCCAAAGAAAGCTGCTTCTTTGGAGTTAAGTTTTCTTGTGGGAGCCAGAGTTACCCTACTTGTTTATTATTTGCTGTTCCCTGCCTCATTTCACATCTGAATTTGAGAGACTTATTGTTTGCTCCTTCAAAAGTCCCATGTTCAAATCCCACATAGGCCTGTTTTTGTATTTCTCTACAATCACAGAGTTTGAGATCAAATGGGACCGTGTGTTGATTCAATAAGTTATTATTCACCCATTGGTAATTATATAGGCCTACTTTTAGTATTTATTTTCCATGTTTGACCTCCATGTGAATCCGGCAGTACTTTAACACTACCCACAGACGTTGTGTAGAGTGAAGCTGTTTTTGTCACAGGGAGTGATTACCTTTCAGGCATATAAAAATTACCAACACCGCTCCAAAAAGAAAATGGCTACTGTTTTAAGCGTGTTTCATTAAACAAACATTACTCTAATTCTCCAAAACCCACTTTGAAAAACCTTGTTGGCCAACAAATTGTATGGAGCGACACAGAAAAAGCAGCACTCGTCCTCTTAACGAGAGAAGAGAAGAAAGAGGGAGATGTGAGTGGGGCAGGAAGCAGCAGAGAAGGCACCACATCATTGTCGGAAAGATGAAAGATGAATTGTTGATAGCGGTAACGATATAGTTTATCTGCACGCGTGCTTGAGCGTGTGTGGGGTCGGAGATGATTCATGTCGTCTTCGGCTGTAACAAAACATGACAGGATAGATCTGGATTCAAACGAGATGTCAATTCCTTGAAAACTTGCTGAAATAACATTGGACCAGCAGAACACACTTTCTTGGGGATTCTATGCCCGAGGCCTACAGAGATCTCCATCTGAAAGTTCAATTCACTGGCTGCTTTGAGTTTGTTAAAAACACGTGGAATGAGCTGCGAAAAGTAAATTGTGTATTCTGTCTCTCTCTCTGTCTCTCTCTGTCTGTCTGTCTCTCTCTCTCTCTCTCTCTCTCTCTCTCTCTCTCTCTCTCTCTCTCTCTCTCTCCTGTCTCTCTGTCTGTCTGTCTGTCTGTTCGTCTGTCTGTCTGTTTTCTGGCCACCGACTTCTTTGACGCTGTTATTATGCATGGATTAAAATACGAAAGCAGCCCCTCCCCTCGCACTCCTCTCTCTCTCTCTCTCTCTCTCTCTCTCTCTCTCTCTCTCTCTCTCTCTCTCTCTGATCGCTTGCTCATTTGCTTGCTCGCTCGCTTGCTTGCTCATCAACTAAATCAAGAGATCAGTTTATTTTGATCAAACGAATCAAAACATCAAAATCTTGGTTTTCAGTGATGAAAGGGAAAGTAGTCCACAAAGCTAACGAGAACACCGATGGCTCAGGAACCATTCATTACCTGCCATTTGGGGCTGACGCGAAGTGCAGTATCCCCCTACCCTTATCCCCCCCCCCCCCCCCCCCAACCTCCAATTTCAAGGATCATCCCTCTCCCAGTCTGTTATCCCCCCTCCCTCCATGGTCCCTCACGTTCAAAAGCTTGCCACTTAGTGTCCGTATTTCATTAAAAGGAGAGAAACGATTTCCACGTCTTTAAATAGCTTGGAAAACTTGTTGGCCATTGACTTGTTTAGAACAGAACAGAGAACATCAGCACTCCTTCGCTAGAGGAGACGTGAGGAAAGGGGCAGAGATGGGGTGGGGTAGAAGGGTGGCGGGGAGGGGACATAGAGGAGGAGAGAAAGGAGACATTGTTTGCAGGCACGAAAAAGTTGTGGGGATACTGGTGACGGTGGCTTTTTGTGAGGTCGGGATATAGCGTGAATAGAATTGCAAATCTCTCTCTCTCTCTCTCTCTCTCTCTCTCTCTCTCTCTCTCTCTCTCTCTTTTTGCGGTAGCACCAATTGATTGAAAACCCATCTTCAGTGGAAGAAAGGGCAGCAGTTCTAAAGCTAACCAGAATGCTTGTAGCTCAAGTGACATTTATCTACCCCCCATTTAGGGCCAAATGGGACGTTACAGAAATCCACTCCCTTCCTGTCCCCTCTTCCATCGCTTCCCTCCAAGAATCCTGCCGTTTTAAGGACTTCTTTTCTGGTGTCCGGTTTTATTAAGGGGAGAAAATGATTTCCGGTTCTTCAAAACCAAGTCCACAAAGCTCGTTTGCCAATGAATTGAATGGTACGGCACAGAAAAGCAACACAGGTGAAATAGCACTTATTCACATCAAAAGAAGTATGAGACTGGGAGAATAGGGACTGAAGCAGAGGACAAAAAAGCCAAGAAATCGTTGAAAGAGAGGAGGAAGAGATGGTGGTGATGGTGGTGTCGCGACAGAGTTGTCCGTGCGCTCGCGCGTGCCTGTGCGTGGGTAGGAACCGAAGATGGCTGACGCAGTCTGCTGCTGTGACCGGACATAAATAAAAGGATGTTCCAGACTCCACCGGGTTCTCAGTTCTTTGGAAAGCGGCCCGCAAAAAAGGTTCGACTGGGCAGAACTTTGTCTGGGCACTGCGCGTGTTGAGAGGTCTCCTGCTCAGTCACTCACGGACTGATTCAAGCTTGTGATGATGCAGAAATCCACTCACAAAAGTAAGTACCATACTCTTTCTATCCCTCCCTCTCCCCCCCCCCCCCCCTGCCCCCCCCCCCCCCCCCAACACACACATGCACAGACAGACAGACAGACAGACAGACAGACAGACACAGACTGACAGACACACACACACACACACACACACACACACACACACACACACACACACACACACACACACACACGTAAGATATACAATGGGTGGATATATCTATTCTAGTGATTATGTCTATAGCCGAGCATTTTTTTTGAAATGTTTTCGTGCTTTTTCCCCACTTTTTTCTTCTGTTTTTTCTTCTTCCTGTTTCTTTGTTGTTGTTGTTGTGTTTCTTCTTCTTCTTCTCCTTCTTCTTCTTCTTCTTCTTCTTCTTCTTCTTATTCTTCTTTTCTTCTTCTTCTTCTTTTCTTCTTCTTCTTCTTCTTCTTCTTCTTCTTCTTCTTCTTCTTCTTCTTCTTCTTCTTCTTCTTCTTCTTCTTCTTCTTCTTTTTCTTCTTCTTCTTCTTCCTTGGCTGCATTTCCTTTTCTGTCCTTTTTCAGGGGCTCTGGTAAATGTGTACATGCTCTGAAAATGCTGTCAACACACCATGTTACACTCAATAAGTTTTGTCCTCTCTCGCGTGAGAGAGAGAGAGAGAGAGAGAGAGAGAGAGAGAGAGAGAGAGAGAGAGAGAGAGAGAGTTAGTTTTCAGTTTCAGTTTCAGTTTCATCAAGGAGGCGTCACTGCGTGCGAACTAGTCCATATACGCTACACCACATCCGCTAAGTTTTGAGACCACACTACACATGATTTTAAGCTGATGGATAATGAATTAAGAACTAAGATGAGAGAATTGAAGAAGAGGGTCTCGTGGCTAAAACTTAGCAGTCTGGCCCTACGCATTAGCCCATTGCGCTGGTCAGAGAGAGAGAGAGAGAGAGAGAGAGAGAGAGAGAGAGAGAGAGAGAGAGAGAGAGAGAGAGAGAGAGAGAGAGAGAGTCTTTTCAGGTTTGACTCTGCCTGAATTTTTAAATCTGTTCACATTCTAGGGGGAGTGCAAAATAATGATATAAGCATCCGAAATGAATGTAATATTCCAGTATACTACGAAAGTTGTCACAGGCAAACTGACAGACAAAATAATCAATAACTAAAGAGTGAATCTTAACTCTTAACTCTCTTTTCCCTTTGTCTGTTCTAAGAACAAAACATTAATACAGACAGCAGTGTTGCTGAAATCAAGCGGGAAAAAAATGTATATGCACACACCAGACAATGTAAGACAGTGGTAATCTAATCCTCAATACAAAACAGACCTGTGACTTTTTCGACACACACAGCTTCTTCAGATGTGACAGAGAACAGGTGTAAACATGCCCAAACCAATGCTTCCGTACCTGCTACACGTTTTTCGTGTGTTTGCATTCATTTTGAATTTTCTATTTTCTTTACTTAAGTGTGTCAAAGTTGTCAGCATCAACGGACCAAATGAAAACATTTGTTTTCCGATGTTTTTTAACAGGAAAAATATTTTTTTGCAAGTAGAAATATCTTACGTCTGTATTTAGATAAGACTTTATCAATAGCCAAAGAAATGAAAAACATGCAAACAAAAAACAACAACAACAACACAACAGGTTATTACAGTTTTAATACAACAAGAGTTATCTGGGAGCATTTGGCATTTGGCCTATTGAACTATCCTTTATATGAACAGTTCATGCCAAACGCGCGCGTGCGCACACGCACACGCACACACACATGCGCGCGCGTGCGCCCACGCACGCACACGCACACACACACACACACACACGCGCACACACACACACACACACACACACACACACACACACACACACACACACACACACACGCACGCACGCGCGCACACACACACACACACACACACACTTTGGAGTAGGTTTGGTATATAGTGTTTCAAAACATTTCATAGTTTTAAAGCCTCGGGTGTGTTTTAAATTACATTTTCGGAAACACGTTTTTGTTTGCAGTGATTACTATATTTTCGAACCGAATTGTGTATTTATATTTTTGTTATGTTGCTTTGTTCTAAATTTCACGAATTTTTACCACCTTGTATTACCATCAGCTATGTTTCACTACTTTTGCAGTTTAGCCAGTCTCAGTCGATCTGGAGTAGGGAAAAAGTAAGAATACCTTTTGCTATACATTGCAGGGACATATGATACTGAGAATGCTGTAAAATGATCGCATAGTTTCGTTCAAGTTGTGATTTTTTGTTCAATTAGGCGTAACACAACATCTTAGACAACAATGCGTATAACAGAGAGTTTGGTATAGATTCTTCATTAATGAGTCGTCCTTGACGTAGTAACATTAAGCGCTCTAATAACTCCTGGCAGCAGCCAGTTTTCCCTTTATTGCTGCTTTCCCTTTATCGCTGAAGTGACATTTTATTCCACCTTTCGATAAATTACATACCTTGCAGACTCTCCCATTATCTGGTAATTTCAGAGACTTATTGTTCATGTTTTGTTTCGGAGGACAACGATGATTGTTGCTGACGTACCCACTGAAGAGATGTACCTGCCGAAACAGGTGGCAGGCACTGACTTGCAATGACAGGCGCAGAAAGCAGCGCTGGCCACCTATTCCCAGTCGGCCAGCATTAATCAGTGACGATGACGGCAGGAAACAGGCAATTGAAAGCAGGACGTAGACTCGGTGACTAAACACATCAATGGTTTTTATTCGTTGTTGGCTGATTCCAGTTAACACAGATTTGGAATGATCGTGATCTGGTATACTGAAAATCAGCTCTGACTACAAAGGTTTTTTTTTTTTTCAATACCTGATTTCTATGACAAAATCCCTGCACACACTGTGGTGTGTTGTTTTTAGTTGAATGCATGTCAACGAAACATAGTCGTGCGCATTTTTAGTTGAATAACCCACCAAACAAACGCCAGTGCTAAGTTACTAGAAGTTATGCCTCAAAACCAATGGTCGAAGACACTGAAGTGAAGGAGCATTAAAAGAAAAAAATATATGATAGATAAATAGACACATAAATAAAAAAAACAGATAGATAAATGAATTGATAAATAAATAAATTATTAAGAAATAGATCAGTCTACAAAGAAAGAAAGAAAGAAAGAAAAAATTCCACTGTCTAGCTGAACTCGTATTTATTACGCTTCGTGTTTGTTATGTCTTTCAAACAGCTACCACTGTCCAGCGCAACTCATGCTAATGACGCCCTGTGTTTGTTATCGTTCTCAAACGTTTACCACCATTAAGCGCTACTTATAATTAGGGCTCTTCGTAATATATATATATATTTTTTTACCTCTCTCAAACAGTTACCGCTATCAAGCACAAATCATGACACTTCATATTTCTTTCTCCTCTCAAGGAAGTTAAGTTTTCTCCTACGACTGTTAGTTTGCTTGTCTGTCTGTCTGTTAACAAGATTTCCACACACGCACACGCGCGCGCGCACACACACACACACACACACACACACACACACACACACACACACACACACACACACACCCACACTTAACTAATCGTTTCAACAAAACGTGGTGAAAAGATGCACTGCAACTGAAGGACGATTCCCATGCTACTTTGGTGTGGCCCTATGTTGTGGATCTGTATCAAAGGGGGATCTGGGAAAGGTTTAGCAGGATTACATCGCAACCACTGAACCCATTTTATCAGACAAGGCAGAAGAAAGCAGTTTTACACCAAAACTACTGAACACATTTTAGACAAGGCAGAAGAAAGCAGGATTACACCAAAACTACTGAACTCATTTTAGACAAGGCAGAAGAAAGAGCAGGATTACACCAAAAAACTACTGAACCCATCTTAGACAAGGCAGAAGAAAGCAGGATTACACCAAAACTACTGAACTCATTTTAGACATGGCAGAAAAAAAAAAGCAGGATTACACCAAAACTACTGAAACCCATTTTAGACAAGGCAGAAGAAAACAGGATTACACCAAAACTACTGAAATCATTTTAGACAAGCAGAAGAAAACAGGATTACACCAAAACTACTGAAATCATTTAGACAAGGCAGAAGAAAGATGGAAAGGGCCCAAGAACAACACAGCTGCTTAAATTAGATCTGGGTCAAAGAACGACCCAGGATTATTCCGACCCTGACGGAAGTCTGTGCTATCCCGAATGTCTTTCCGGTTGGTTGATCAAACCGTCTGGTAGTAAAGAATCTTTCCGGTTGGTTGATCAAACCGTCTGATAGTGAAGAATCTTTCCGGTTGGTTGATCAAACCGTCTGGTAGTGAAGAATCTTTCCGGTTGGTTGATCAAACCGTCTGGTAGTGAAGAATGTTTCCGGTTGGTTGATCAAACCGTCTGGTAGTGAGAATCTATCCGGTTGGTTGATCAAACCGTCTGGTAGCGATCTATCCTGCTTGTTGATTGATCAAACCATTTAATACTATAGTATCTTACTGGTTGATTGATCGAACCGTCTGGTAGTAAAGTATTTTTCCGATT
>JADBJO010001211.1:167500-172500 GCA_016801955.1 Conus betulinus | reverse complement strand
TGTGTGTGTGTGTGTGTGTGTGTGTGTGTGTGTGTGTGTGTGTGTGCATGTGCGTGCGTGTGGTGTGTGTGTGTGCGTGTGTGTGTGTGTGTGTGTGTGTGTGTGTGTGTGTGGAAAGTCTGTGTATATTTTTGCATATGAATTACTGCTACTTCCACTTCACCCTCCCCCCCATCCCTTATGAGAGTGTAAGAGATTTATGTCTGCTGTTCAGCACTGGCATGAATGTCTAACATGAATGAACAACAGAAAAGGATGTTTAAAGTGGGAGATAACTTTGTTACCGCGTGCAGACAGCACCATGAGGATCTAATATTAGCTCCCCTAGCTTCCCTTTTTTTCATAGTTCCTTCCTCACAATCTGCATTTCTTTAGTCGTCAGATTTTTTTCCCCAAAACACCCACCTGTGCCAACGTTCACTTTTCAAAATATGGTGTTGCTAGCAGGGGCACCTGGCGTTGCCCGGGATACGAACATTTTTTGCGATACTCACGTGACGGCAAACATGTATTAATTGTTTTGATTTACAATCACCCCCCCCCCCCCATCTTCCCCACACCCCCTCCCCCCACACAAATACACATTCTCTCTCTCTCTCTCTCTCTCTCTCTCTCTCTCTCTCTCTCTCTCTCTCTCTCTCTCTCTCTCGTTTTCCGCCTGTCTCTGGCCCCTTTCCTCTGGATCTTCCCTAGCACGTCGAGATGCGTCTCTCGCTTGATTTTCCGCCTGCACTCACTGTTCCTATTCCCATTTATCTTATTG
This sequence comes from Conus betulinus, assembly GCA_016801955.1. Classification (NCBI taxonomy): domain Eukaryota; kingdom Metazoa; phylum Mollusca; class Gastropoda; order Neogastropoda; family Conidae; genus Conus; species Conus betulinus. Next base: position 171,737 of record JADBJO010001211.1, on the reverse strand, counting down.
CCCTTAGTTTTGTAGCAACAGACTTTGTGCAGAAGTAGTTTATTTAGATTTTGCTTGGGTTAATCAACAGGTCTGTGTCTAATGTAAAAATACAGTGTATCAGGCTTTGCATTCTTCTTTTCTAGCCCCTCTCATTCCTCCCTTTTCATCCCCCTACCCTGTCCCATCCATGTTGCAAAATGACTTACCGTTACTGGACATGCGCACACCGAATTTTATCATAACGGTGTAAATTTAGAAAATAACGGTTTTTAACGGTCAATGTTAAGTTTTGGTTCGTAACATTTGCATAACATTGTTCAGCGCGCTTAAAACTGTACGTGCATACGGAATTTCATCAAGGACAGTGAAAATTTAGAAATTCAGAAAATAACGGTTTTTAACGGTAAATGTTAAGTTTCGGATCTTAAAAATTGTATATTATTGTTTGGCGTTTAAAACTGCACATGTATATCGAATTTCTTCAAGAATACTCTAAATTTATTAAATAACGTTTTTTTTTAACTGTCAATTTTAAAATTTTGGTTCGTAAAAGTTGTATATAATTTTTCGGCGTTTAAAACTGCACATGTATACTGAATTTTATCAAGAACATCCTAATTTTGAAAAGAACGGTTTTTTTTACGGTCAAATTTAATGGTCATAATGACTATCTAACGATCCTATGTTACCCGCTGGATGTTCCTGTAGGCTTTTGTCAAGTTTGGTGGCGATCCGATGACTCTCGTGCCGCCAACCTCAGAAGATCGGGTTTTAAACAGTTTTGATAGGGTTTGGTGTTTTAAAACGGTTTTTAACTGTTATAAATAACGTTTTTTTTTAAACTGCCAAATAACGGTTCTAATTTTCGAGAAGTAGCCTGTACCTGTGCAATGTTACAAACGTTTATTTGATGAAAAGCAGAGGAAAAAGATGTCTTTGAAACCGTTATAACAGTTTTTAACGGTTTTTTAACGGTTTTTTTTTTTAGAGATTAGCCCGAAACTGTCCTCGGGTCACAACAGACGTACTTGCAAAATTTCATTACAATCGGTTGAGCCGTTTTTGAGTCTATAACGTACACACACACACACACACACACACACTCACACACACACACACAGACATTTTGCCATTTATATATTATATACTGGCATAACCGATTGTTTCCTGAAAGAAAAAAAAAATGACAGTAAGACTCCGCGATCACACAGTAGTAAGTCACCAATATCGCAAATAACTGATTGAGTAGCTGCCTAAATGTAACCACCGAGGTCTGCGCTCTCTCTCTGTCTGTCTCTCAGTTACTGTTCACCGATTAAGAAGAATGCCTTGCACTCTTCTGTTTTTGACGTCATTGGCCCTTTTCTAATTTGAAAAAAATACTTCCATTATAACTTCATTTTAATATTTACGTGAATCATGCAACAAGGGGGTGGGGGGTGGGGTGGGGGAAGGGAGAAGACATGAAATAATATACAGCAAAAATAAAACAATTTTTAATATTTTACGATATTTTTGAATAGAAATGAATTTGCAACGCAAGGAAGAGGGGAGGGAGAGAAGGAGGGGGAGAGTGTAGGAAAGAGAGAGAGACGGGGGAGTGAGGTGAGGAGGAGAAGAAGAAGAAGAAAGAAGAAGAAGAAAGAAGAAGAGAGAGAGAGAGAGAGAGAGAGAGAGAGAGAGAGAGAGAGAGAGAGAGAGAGAGAGAGAGAGAGAGAGAGAGAGAGAGGACACATTGGTTGGATTCATTAAATCCTGATTGTTTTGATCGATATTTTGCACATATTTCCATTCGGCAAATTAAGTGAGTGGGCCTGACGACATAAACAAAAACACTCACGCGGTCAAGTATGCACGCACCCACATACCCACCGATCCACCCACCCACCCACCCCACCACCCACTCGGCGCGCGCGCTTGCACGCACGCACACGTCTCTAATATTAACGTGGCTGGGCGTGCAATGGAAATGGTAATGTTGCTTATAGCCCAGCCAACCGGAAAGGGCCGTATCACGTTTGTCACCCACGCGTTGAAGTGAACTCACAGATCATCTTAAAAAAAAAAGAAAAAAAAAAAAAAAAAAAAATTCATTCACACAACCTCTTTAAACATACCTCAAAAAAAAAAAAAAAAACACCGGGAATTTCATTTAAACTCTCTCCCTTGTAAAATCTAAGATCCGATGAAAGATGTTAATATCCCTCAGAAATTCAAAGATCACATCAGGTGGGACATCTCTGAACAAGGTTTTCATGGAGTCTGCTGTAAAGTGTTTATGACGCATGCAAGTCTTAACACTCTAAAAGGGTATGTTTCACTGTGAGTGGTACATGACACGGAATGCACCACGGATTCTTTTTCACCTTTTAAAAGATAAGAATGGGTGTAAAACGAGTGGCCTGTATGCAAACGGCACAAACCTGTTTGTTCTTTACGGCCGCCTCGGGAACATGGTAAAAAACTCTTCAAGTTTGGAGTTTTGGACGGATTTTGGATGCAGTTTTCCTATCCGTCTGCAAGTTCCATTCCATTCCTCTTGCCAGAGTTCTTTGACATATGCCTGGATTTTTTTTTAAATTTCAGATCAGGGTGGTACTCTCTGCTCAACCTTTTCTTTGTGGTACTCTTGGCAAGTTCATCAACCATTTCGTTCTCTCTCGAATGCCCACATGACTGGGAACCCAAGCAAAAACTGTTATATTATATCCATCTGGGTTCAGAGAAGTACAGTTCGAATAAATTCAGCAGTTGAGGGTGCTTGAGCAATGGCCTCCAAGGCAGAAAGGGAATAAAAAAAAAAAGAGGAAATCTTTATGTTTTGATTTAAGGACCATTTCAAGAGCAAGAACCAAGGCTGTCAACTCAGCAGCGTAGATGGGGCTGTCAGTGGGGATGTGTTTAGAACATGTCTAGGAAGGACCTTGCTGCACAATACACAGCAGAGGCAACGCCCTCCTCAGATTGGAACCGTCGGTGAAAATTCTGCAGAAGGATGGAAACTTGGAACATAGTTTTGGCAAAAAAAAAAAAAAGGACTTGTACACCCAGGAGCTTGTGGTGGGCTACAAAGAAGTAAACACATAAAGTCATTCCATGGCGGAGCTATGAGCCCCTTTCTGTGTATGTTCCCCGTTCTGTGGGCTCTCTGTAATCCAGCACGCTGGAGGCCACGTCTGTGTCATCAGAGGCTGCCAGGTCGTGTGTTCATCATTTGATGCATTCCAAATCGTCATTCCAATCGTTACCATCTCACTCTTTCTACATCTCACTCCCCTCTCTGTCTACCGCTTCTCTCCTTCTCCCTCTCCCCTCTGTCACCGCTTTGCCTCTTTCTCTCTCTCTCTCTCTCTCTCTCTCTCTCTCTCTCTCTCTCTCTCTCTCTCTGTCTCTCTCTAAGAGTCTCTAACCGTCTACGATGGAGTGTGTGTGTGTATGTGTGTGTGTGTGTGTGTGCGTGCGTCGCGCGTGCGTGCGTGCGTGCGTACGTGTGTGTGTGTGTGTGTGTGTGTGTGTGTGTGTGTGTGTGTGCGCGCGTGCGCGCGCGCTTTGCGCATGTACGTGCAGGCGTGCGTGCGTGATTGCGTTTGAGTATGTGCGACTACACGCAGACACAAAAAGTGTGCACGGTCGTGAGAGAGAGAGAGAGAGAGAGAGAGAGAGAGAGAGAGAGAGAGAGAGAGAGAGAGAGAGAGAGAGAGAGAGAGAGAGAGAGAGAGAGAGAGAGAGAGAGAGAGAGACGAGAGAGATGAATGTATATGAGTAGTATGAGTATGCGTGTGCGTGTGCGTGTGTGTGTGTGTGTGTGTTGTGTGTGATGAGAGAGAGAGATAGAGAGATATAGAGAGAGAGAGAGAGAGAGAGAGAGAGAGAGAGAGAGAGAGAGAGAGAGAGAGAGAGCGTATTTGCAGGAACAATATTCGCAACAGGATATATACAAAGGAAGAAAAATAAGATAATATTTCTTTTTAAATGAGCAGCATTAACCCGCAAACGAACAGTTACGTAATTGAAAAAAAAGTGACGACAATAATCATACAAAAATGAATGAATGAATGATGAATGAATGAATGAATGATGATGATGATGATGATAAAAAATAGTAGCAGCAGCAGCACCGCCACCACCAAGAACAACAACAAATAATGCGAATGTTAGTGGTAACGACATCAACAGCAACAACAACACAACAACACCCAGAAAGAAACACGTCTTAATGCAAAATGAGAAGCAGACGGATCGTGTCAGAAACAAG